>BFFQ01009608.1:5507-25545 GCA_003402635.1 Protobothrops flavoviridis
ATAGTTGCGTTTCGCCGCTCTTATCGCTACTAGGTAAGTCCTTAAATGGGACTTTACCAATTTCCGATCGGATTCGGAGCGGGTGGCCCTCCAATTACTCTCTAGGCATCTCTTCCGACGCTTCATCACCCTCAGCTCCTCGGAAAACCAAGGAGCCAAGGTAGACCGGTTAATAAACTTGTTGCTGTTTCAACACTCTGCCTCATTCAATGCCTAAAGAACCAAAGATATAACAGTGGCAACGAGGATGGGATGTGCTGCTTCATTGAGAGAGCTTGAAGTCACTAGGGTGTGAGGTCAGCACAGAGCCTGACAGGAACTACGTTCCCCCCCCTCGGTCTGCCAGCAAGCCACGCTGGAGACCACCGTGCCCTAAGGATCCATCCTAGGGCCTACACAGAAGCCAGCAGCGCAAGGCATTGAACGAAGAAACAAACCACTATGACGAAGGTCAGGAAACTCGAAGAATTCAACATAGCTCACCTGGAGAGATGGGCGTCCTACATCTCCCGCATCGAAAATTACCTCCGCGCCAACCAGGTCGCCGAAGATGGATTGAAAGCCACAACACTCCTCTGCGTATGCGGCCCTGCCACCTTCACATTGCAGAGAACCTGGTCGCCCCGGCGCCGCTTGAGTTGGTCACCTACGTAGACTTGAAAAAAAAGCTCCGAGACCACTTCGAGCCCAAGTTATCCGTTATAGCGTGGAGGCATGCTTTTGAGCAGCGGGAGCAACAACCCGGTGAGTCTACAACAGAATTCATTGCCGCTCTTCGTCAAGTGTCCCGACTCTGCAATTTCACGGATTTGGAAGAGAGACTATGAGACCGCTTAGTCTGCGGACTCCGGAATCGAGAGATCCAACAAAAACTGTTCGCTAAGGAGACTCTCTCGCTACAAGAGGCCTTGAAGGAGGTCATGGCGGACAAAGCCACCAGAGGGACCGTTAAAGCGCTGCGGCCCTCCAAAACTGTGCCAAGCACCGAAGCCATCCACCATGAGGACGCCGAGTGGGTGGAAGACACCGACTCAGACTGCGAAGTCGACCAGCTATGAAAGCACCCAGAGAAGGGACTGCAGCCAGCTGAGAAGGCAGTTCTGTTCCTTAGATGCATGGTCTGTGGATTGCCGATACCAAACTGCAACGTGCTGGGCCTGTGGCAAACAAGACCACATCGCCGCCGTCTGCCGAGGTCGTCAGAGGGACCGCCTGAAAGAAGACGCATTCAGGAGAGGTACCAGGGCCCCGGGTCAACACTGAGTAGGGTTCTGCTCCAGCCGAAGGAGCGTATTCCGCACTGGTGCCCATCGCCCCCTAAAGCAGAAGCTTAGACTACAGGTCAAGCCCTGTCCATCATTTCACAAGGAACATTCAGGCACCTATGCCATCGTAGCAACAGATGGGCCAAGCTCCGGCCGTCTAATCTACTACTCACAGACTTCCAAAACTCCCGAGTGGCGGTCAAAGGCGAAACCACACTTCTGGTGGAATTCAAGGGGTTCAAGGGGCCACTAGATGTCGTAGTGGTGGAAGGCCAACGTACGAGCCTCATAGGACTCGATTGGTTTGATGCATTGGGCATTCAAGTAACCGGCATTCACCGAACACAAGCGGCAGATCTGTCTGCAGTCTGCCAAGAGTTCGCGGATATTTTCTGTTCTAGTCTAGGGGAGTACAAGGGTCCTCTGATCGCCCTCAAGCTTGATCCTATGGTAACTCCAATACGGATCAAGCCTTGTAGAGTGCCTTTCGCGTTAAAACCCAAAATTGATGCAGAGCTGGATAAGCTAGTGGAACAAGGGGTATTGTAGCCCGTAGACAGTGGGCTGTGGGAGACCCCCATAGTAACGCCATTAAAGGCCAACGGGAAAGTGCGAACATGCGCTGACTATAAGTGCACCCTCAACAGGGCACTTCAACAGCACGTGTACCCTGTGCCAGTTGTCAGCCATATTTTGGTGTCATTGCAAGGAGGCCGCGTGTTCGCCAAATTAGATTTGGCACAGGCCTATCAACAACTGCCCATGGACGAGGCCACGGCAGCAGCCCAGATCATTGTCACCCATAGGGGGGATTTTAAGGTTAAGCGCCTACAGTTCGGGGTGAGTGTAGCCCCAGGGCTGTTCCAGGGAGTGATGGAGCACACGCTCAAGGGAATTCCAGGGGTTTGCCCCTACTTCAATGATATCCTCATTGCTGGGGAATCGGTTGAGATTCTGGCTGAACGGCTTAAGGCCGTCCTTCAGCGGTTTCGCGACGCGGGATTTAAACTAAAAAAAGAAAAGTGCAAGATTGGGGTAGAGTCAACCAAGTTCCTTGGTTTCCGCATCAATGCCGAAGGCATTCATCCGGCGGAATCCAAATTAAAAGCAATCCAGCAGGCCCCAAGGCTGAAGTCAAAGGGAGAGTTTCAGGCTTTCCTAGGCCTTTTGAATTTTTACCATGCCTTCCTCCCTAACAAGGCCGCAGTGGCAGAGCCGTTACACTGGCTCTTGGATAGACAAGTTCAGTGGCAGTGGACCAGTGTCCACAAGAGTAGCTTCCAAGCAGTCAAATCACTGCTGTTGTCAAACTCAGTTCTCACTCATTTCAATGAGCAGCTGCCTGTCTGCATTGCGTGTGATGCATCCCCGTTAGGGGTTGGGGCTGTGTTAAGCCACTTAATGGCTGATGGGAGGCAGAAGCCCATCATGTGTTACTCCAGGACCCTATCATCTGCAGAGCGCAACTACACACAAATTGACAAGAAGGCTCTGGCCATTGTGGCCGGAGTTAAAAAGTTCCATGACTACTTGTATGGCCGCCAGTTCACGGTCTTCACGGACCACAAGCCACTCCTAGGGTTGTTCACCACAAACAAACAGACACCTCAGATTCTGTCTCCTCGAATGCTGAGGTGGTCTATCTTCCTGTCAGCCTACAGCTACAGGATGATTCACAAACCGGGCAAGGAAATGGGCCATGCAAACGGCCTGAGCAGGTTGCCCCTGCCACATGTGGAGCGAGGTCCAGCTCCGGCTGCACACATCCTGGCTATCCAGGATTTGCCAGAATCTCCCCTTCACGCTGGGGACATAGCTGCTGAGACAGCAGCTGACAAAACGCTGAGTCGTGTGCTAAACTGGGTACACACAGGATGGCTGGAGAAATGTCTAGGGCCAGAATTTCAGAGTTTCTTCATGAGAAAAGATGAGCTTTCAGCTCATAAGGGGTGCATCCTTTGGGGAAGTAGGGTCATAGTCCCGAGCTCTTTAAGACCCAGGGTCCTAGAGTCTCTGCACGAGGGTCATCTGGGAATAGTCCAGATGAAGGCACTTGGGAGGAGCTACCTTTGGTGGCCAGGGCTAGATAAAGCCATTGAGGCCCACGTACATGGTTGCTACACATGCCAGCAATCCAGACCGGAGATGCCGCAAGCCCCTGTCCACTGATGGGAGCACACACACACACCGTGGTCAAGAATCCACATCTATTTTGCCGGGCCCTTTCAGGGCAGCTGTTTCTAATAGTTTCTAATAGCCATTCTAAATGGTTAGAGGTTGCACCAGTCCCTACTATGACTACTGCCAGGACCATCCAGGAACTGCGCAGAATCTTTGCAACACACGGACTTCCAGATGTGTTAGTCTCAGACAAGGAATCACTAAAATGGATTGTCACAGGGGATTGGCACCACAGACTGGCAGATTTTCTACTCTGCCAATGCACAACTCCTTGTACCGCCACGGGCAGAAGCCCTGCCAAACTCAGATGGGGCCATTTGATCACCAAGCTGAACAGGCTGCACCCCGACCGGGTTGCCTTGGACTCTGTTCAGCCAAAGGTACCTCGGAATTTCCAAGTGGGTGACTGGGTTTGGACCCGGAATTACGGGCAAGGGGCTTTGTGGGTGGCAGCCATGGTTGTTAAGGTGTCGGGACCACTCTCTTATGAGGTGGTCCTGGAAGATGGGCGAGTCATTCGCCGGCACATTGACCAGCTGCGTCGGAGGCTAGCGAACCAGTCGCTGGCTCAGGCCTCTCAAGAGGCCGCACGCAAGGGCTGTGCGACAGCGGCCCAACAGAGGAGCTTGCACACTCCAACAGAACTCCTACTCAAGGAGACGGGGAAAAGGCCGTAGGAGAGCTTTCCCCAGAGAGACAGACAGTATCCGCTGAACAGGACCGGCAAACTGTGCTGAGGGACAGTCCTGCAGACTTTGCTGTATGATTGGACTTTGGTTTGGGCCGACCAGGACTGGCCGGCCAAAGGGACCCGAGTCCTGACTTCACTGGACCTCAGAGTCCTGGTCTACCCAGCCAGGCAGGCGAGCAGGTAGACCGGGAGACCCCTGCAACCCCTAGACGTTCAGAACGGTCAAGAAGGCCGCCTAAATATCTGCAGGACTATGTCCAGCAATTGAGAGTTTGAGCCATCTAGGGGGAAGGGGTGTAATGTATTGGACACAACTGTTTTAAATCACTTGCTTAATGTCTGACCTACATTGCTGTATTGTTTAACAGTTGCTGTTACTGAAAGCCAGACTGGCTGTCTCCAAGCTGATAATGAGGTTTGGGGCGGGAAACTGTTACTTTAAACTTATTGGTTGCCAGCTAGAGGCTATGTCAACGCTGCAAATACTGTATATTCTTGCTTTGACAATATGCAGAACTGTCTGGTATTTTTATAGTTAAACCAGGCAACAGGGAAAAGGGAGGAGAACAAGGATAGCCCAAACCGGAAGTAAATCACATCTTCCAAGTTAATTGGAAGATGTGAACCATGACCCCAAAATAGAGGCAGGGAAAAATGCTTGGAATGTATGCGTAACGGAAGAGAAGCCAGACCTAAGCATTTCCACCATGCTGTACTGACGTCTCTGTAACCTTAATAAATGCTTTTAGGAGAAAATATACCTGAAAGTCCTTTTAAGTGTTTCGTTAATCAGACACATGACAGGCTAACTGTATAAATAGCTGTGCAGCAGCCTTTAGGGCTGCTTCTGTTCTGAGTTAATAAACTTGTTACTGTTTCAACACTCTGCCTCATTCAATGCCTAAAGAACTGAAGATATAACAATCCCCATCTTTCATTCATTGGTGAAGTCATGTAAGTGTCCCCATCCCATTGTTTGTTGTAAGAGATTCTAAATTGTATTTACATTTGTGATACCCTTCAACATACTAGAATTACCTTTAGTGACATTTTCTCTCTCTCTCTCTAATTCAAATGTACATGCCTTGCTTTATTTACCTGGGGTTCTTAAAGGAATTAGAAATAATTGCTTCAATTTACTAGCTGAAGATTAAAGGATTCTGACAATAAGTCACAGAAATCCTGCTGTTGAGTGCACCATTTTTAATCAGTTAAATAAAAGAAAGTAAAAGAGGTTAAAGTGTTAAAAATAAAACAGATTTCAAAACAGTGCATCAGAATATTTCAAGGATATACTGAGTTTTAGGACATTTTTATAATTGCAAATTTTTGAGTCCCTTCCTTTGTTTAGAGAGTTGATATTCTCTTTCTTAATAAATTTTAAAAAAATCTTCTCACTAGGCCAGACTACTAATAACATATTTTATTGTCACAATTTATTATTGTGATTTTTCAGAATAGGAAATCTTCAGATCTTTGTTAAAATTGAAAAGCATTTAAAATATTGAGGTTTGCGTTTTCTGTTCAAAAACTATACAAAGCTAAACTATGTGCAATACTTGGTACACAATGCATAACACATGGATTATTGTTTTCAAAGGCAAAAAATTTGGATGGGCCATATGTTTGTTAGAAAGTTTATCTTATGTATAAGATGTTTCTTTTATCACCTACGATTGTTATTCCAGAGTCCAGACTAAGTTTTATCAGCATATTTTGGCTTTGATATTTGCTGTAAAAGAGATCAATGAAAACCCTCAGATCTTGCCCAATGTTACTTTGGGCATCAATATTTTTGACAGCTATGGTAGAAAATGGATTTATCATGCCACAATGGAACTTTTTTCACCTCTGAAGAGAATGATCCCCAATTATATGTGTGGCTTCCAGAACACTTTGGTCACAATCATTGGGGCACTTTATTCTGAAATCTCTATTGATATGGCAGATATCTTGAGGCTATACAAACTTCCACAGGTAGGATGTGTGGTGAATGGTGAGTTCTTATGAAGTCAAGTAGATTTTTCTGAACTTTTTACATCTATGTAAAGTCTATGCATGCTAATGTGTGCTTGATATTTACTTGGTTTACACTGATTAATAAAGCATATAAAGAAAACTAATTATTAAACCTTGAGGCAATGTGTATAATAAATTTAGACTGATTGTAAGGAAAGGATCATGATCTTTACAAGAGTGCCCCAATGAAATTAGAAAAAAGACAGTTGTTTAGTAACAAGAAATTTTATTGCAACACCAAATTATTTTGAACAATTTACAGTGATTGAAACAAGAAAAGACGATTATAAATCATTAAAAAGTCAAGATATTCAATGAAGGAGAGCTAGAAAGTCATCTTCTGACTCAGTAAGCTTTACTATACATGGCTTTTCCTTTTTCTTTTCCTGAGGTAGGTGACCAGGAACTGTCCCTGAAGATAGTTCTCAATTGAAATCAAGTTAAATTTTGATTTAAGTAGTTTGAGTAATGAAATGTCTGCAAGAAAACAACCAAGGTCAGAGAGAACCTGGGATCCCTCAAGTTAAATTTTAACCAGTCAACCAGCAAACCAACCAATCAACAAACCAACCAGCCAACAAACCAATTTTGATGTATTTCAAAAAATTCCCAGAAAACATTCTGGAAATCCTAATGAACCAAACTGAATGCAAGCATGTTATTGAAATGTAATGTTGTCAATACCAAATTTGCTTGAAATTTGCTAGATGCTTAAGAATTATCTCCCAAAGTAGAGCAGCTTTGGTGCACCTGCTAGTTTAGCAAATATTTCTTCATTTCTTTCCTTTCTCTAAGCTTCTATTAATTTTCTTATTCCTGTAGTTAATATATGGATCACATCCAGAGATGCCAGATCAAAGTGAATCCTTTTTCTTCTATCACATGGTGCCAAAAGAAAACATGATATACCAAGGATTTCTTCAGTTGCTTGTGTACTTCAAATGGACCTGGGTTGGGATCCTTGTGAGAGATGATGATGAAAGATTTGTGCGGATGATCTTTTCAACTTTTCCTCTTCATGGCATTTGCATTGCCTGTTTAAAGATAATTAAACAACTGCACATCAGTAATGTATTTGTGGAACTGGAGTGGCTTGTGGAAACATTTTATCTCACTATGAACAGTAACTCCAATACAATAATTGTTTATGAAACAACACTTCTGCATCTGAGGTTGTTGCTAAATCTTCCTAAAATTGAATCAGTGTCTATGGAGCCAAAAGTTAAAGTGTGGGTCATACCCTCCCAAATGGATCTTGCAACAGTGATTTACTGGGATATTCAAGACATCCATGGTGCCCTCTCCTTTTCAGTATACTCCAATGAAGTTCCAGGATTTCAGCAATTTGTTCAGAAAAGGAACCATTTCTTATCAAAAGAAGATGGCTTTATCAAAGATGTGTGGGTGCATGCATTTGAATGTGTTTTTCCCAGTCCTCTGGTGAATGAGAAAAATGGTGACATTTGCACTCTGAAAGAGAAACTGGAGGACCTTCCTGGGGCTCTTTTTGAAATGAGCATGACTGGCCATAGTTACAATTTATACAATGCAGTGTATGTTATAGCTCATGCTTTACATGCCATGCATGTAGAACAAAACCACAGTGTAAATTTGAATGGGGGAAAACTGAATATTCAGGAACAACAGTCATGGCAGGTACTGAACATTTATGCCTTTTTCTATTTCTTCATACAAACATGTATGCATTCACAATCAATTTTTCATACAAATCACACAAAAACAAAGAAATGAAGCATTGAGATACAATACAAATGAGGGACATATGGTAAATCTAATTTATACCCATCATATCACTCCATAATTTTCTATCCTTCGAACACTCTAGCTTTTACCCTTGCCAATGCACTGCTTCATGCATTGCTAGTTGTTCTTCAACTACCCTTAGCTCTCTCTTTTATGGATCTCATCAACTTTCTTCATAAATTTCCCAATCTTGTTCTTTATCATATCCCATTCATTCTTGTTTAATAACTATGTTCTGTAATTCATTTCTCATTTATTCTCAATCTGTCAAATTATCTAAGCTTCCTTGCTTTGTACTGGTATTTAATCCATGTTTATTCACACTTTTCCTCCTTCTTATGTTTCAGCATACATATTTCACTCTCCTTTTCATGTAAGAAGCAAGGACGCATTTATACATGGATATTTTGTTTCTTTCAATAAATATTTAGGCTACGTATAATAGGATTGAAGGGTTGTACCAAATGTGGAGGGCAAATAAATCTTCAGATGTTGTTGCAACAGTTGATGTGAAAAGTCTACTTATTACTGATTCTGTTTTAATATCAATTTTTGTGTCTTCATTGATATTCAGCTCCACCAGTTTCTGAAAAGGGTCTAATTTAATAACAGTGCTGGGGATAGGATTCAGTTCAATCAGGGGAGGGAATTGATAACTGGATTTGATATTATAAACTGGGTCACATTCCCAAACCAATCCTTCCATCGAGTGAAAGTGGGCAAGCTGGATCCCTGGGTTAAAGAGGAAAAAATTAACATTCATGATGAAATCATTACCTGGCACAACAGTTTCAACCAAGTAAGTTCTGAATATTTTTGCTTGCATGACTGGGATGCTATCCAAAATAACCTGTATATCATTTAATACTGAAATAATATTACAGACTTACAGACATTGAGCATTTAGTTGTGATGCAGCAATTTGAAATATCCTTCAGAGAGAGGTATTTCAGGAATAAAATATTGATCTTTATTAGAAAGTTTAAAAGTAAAGAATAGTTGCAGATTTATTCAAAAACAATAAAACGTTTAGAAAACCAGAATATAAGAATTTTAAAAAGAGTTGACAGGCTACCAAAGTGAGTTGGTCCAAATTCAATGTCAAGCATGCTTGATGAAGCCTCCTGTAATATTAGACTATTGGTAGTATTTTAGTTTTTTATTCTTATATTAATGAATGAGACAAATTCTCTTTTATATTTGTGGGGGAAAGGTATAAATTAAGATTTGTAAGCAAGTCATGCTAAAAGAAAGTGTGCTAATAAAATGGATAAAATGTATTATTCTAATCTACTAGACTAGACTAGACTAGACTAGACTAGACTAGACTAGACTAGACTAGAATAGAATAGAATAGAATAGAATAGAATAGAGCTGGAAGAGACCTTATTAGAAACCCCTTTATACATTTTTGCTAGTCTATCTGGAGTAAAGTACCAACGATACATCATTTTATAAAAGTTTTCTTTCAAAATATAATTTAATGTAAATTTTAGCCCCTTCATCCATACATTCTCCCATTTATCTAGTGTTATACCCAATTTTTTTTGCCCATTTTACCATACACTCTTTAACATATTTATCTTCTAGATTCATCTTGAGTAGAATTTTATATACTTTAGAAATCAAGTGGTCATCTCCAGAACATAAATTAATGTCCAATTCAGATTTAGTTCCTATGAAAACAAAACTTTTTAAATCAAGTTTAAATATTTCAAAATTCTATAATAATTAAACCAATCACAAGCAAATCCTTCACTTACTAGTTGTTCTCTTGTCTTCATCTTAAATCCCTCAAATATCAATGTCTCGATATGTCATCCATTTACATTCCAAAATCATCTCTGTTCTATGTAATGCTTTATGAGGTGATAGCCAAAGTGGCACTTTATGAGCTAATCTTCTTTTATACTTCCACCATACACGTGCAATCAATTGCCTAATAACATGAATCTCAAAGCCAGGGTTAACTTTTACTTTGTCATATGACAGATAGGCATGCCACTCAAATTTCAAATCAAAACCTTCGAAGTCTAACAGTTTTGAATTTTTTAAAGTTGTTTAATCTTTTAACCATACCAGACAAAAAGCATAATAATATAATCTAAGATCTGGCAAACTCAGACCTCCTCTATCTTTAGAATCTTGTAGCAGCTTATATTTAATTCTTGGTTTTTTATTTTGCCAAATAAATTTAAATATATCTTCCTGCCACTGTTTGAAAGTAGAATCTCTAATCAGTATTGGTATAGTTTGAAATAGAAATAACATTTTAGCTAGTACATTCATTTTAATTATTGCAATTCTTCCCATTAATGACAAATCTAATTTTTGCCATCTGTTTAAATACAATTTAACTTCTTCCATATTTTACCATAATTATTTTTGTAAAGCTTAGAATTTTCTTCAGTAAGAGTCACCCCCAAGTACTGTACCTTTTTCATGACTTTAAAACCAATTTTAAATGGGAAAATTGAAAACAAACACCAGCTTTTATGAGTCCCACTGAAATAACTTTAGCATGGTCTAAGGCTAAAACATTTCCCAGTTTATTTTTTTAAATATATTTTATTATTTTTAACATAATCATTAATATTTGGTAAACAGTGTGTTGTCTGGGTTTATATTTACAAACAATCAATAACAATTAATTTCTATCATTCCATATTCCACATAATAGCTTTCCTTGATTTTCTCTTCTTCCAATAATATTCTCTTTTATCAACCTTAAATTAGTACATTTCTTAGTAATTTTAGTAGATAACAATTGAATATAGACATTTTACTAGTATTTCTACAAGTAACAACCACATCAATATATTTTTCTAATTAATCATTTTTTTGAAGAACTTTTTTATTTTTCCCAACTCTCCCCCATACATATCAACAAATATACCGCGATATTTATCACGTGTTAACATACATTCTTTTTACATTCTTATCTATCAGATACTCTTAATAAAATAAAATAAATACATACACATAAATTTTGGTGTTGCTCGCCCATTTCCCCTTTCACCATATCCACACTCCTACTCTTTCTTCCCTACCTTCTTTCTCCCTTTCTTCTCTATCTTCCCTACTTCCCTCTTCTTCCTCTCCTCTCCTCTTTCCTTCACCACTCCCCTGCCATTTCTCCCCACTTCTCCTCCTCTTCTCCTCCAACCTTCCTACTTCCTTCCCCCCTCTTTTACTCTCTTCTCTCTCTCCTCTTCTTTCTTCCCTCTCATCACTCTTCAGATACAATTCAGGGGTAATGTCCGAGCGACTCCTCTCTCTAAATTTCTCTATCTATATTATATATGATAAGATTAATTTTCTATTACGTTAATACTTCTATTTATCTGACCTTCTCGGTATATACTTCTATGAATATTTATACGACCTCCGGTTATTCAATACTGTGTCGCCTGGGTCTCCCTCCTTATCTCCTCCTTTTTCTTCCATCTAAATTGGTGTTAACTATCTTTTAACTATATTCTCTTTTCACCCAATCATAAAAAATTCCCCAGATTTCATAATACTCTGACTCTGTCTTATCTTTAATTATCATTGTTAATCTATTCATTTCTGCACATTCCAGTATTTTCCCAATCACCTCTCCCTCTGGGGGGGCTTTCAGTGCTTTCCAATTTTGTGCAAACACAATCCTGGCTGCCGTAATTATATGAATAATCAAATATGTTTTCTCTTTATTATATTTCCCTGGTAAAATACCCAGCAGGAATATTTCTGGTCTTAGTTCTATACGTTGTTGTATCATCTTTTCTATCCATGTTCTAATTATATTCCAATAAGTTTTAGCTTCTACACACGTCCACCACATATGATAAAAAGAACCTGGTATTTGATGGCATTTCCAACATTTCATAGATCTGTCCTTAAACATTTTAGGTAATCTTTCTGGAGACATGTGCCATCTATAGAACATTTTGTACATATTTTGTTTATACGCAGTTGCCATTGTCAGTTTATAGTTTCTTTCCCATAGTTGCTGCCATCTATCTAATTCAATCGTATATCCAAAATTCCTTGTCCATTTTATCATTGTCTCTTTCACTTGTTCCTCCTCTAACTCCATATGTAGTAGGTAACTGTACATTTTTTTATCCATTTTTCTTCCGTCCCTGTGAGTATTTCATCTAACTCTGTTGTCCCCAAGTTAAAACCATCTATTTTAACATCTTTTTCATATCTAGATTGTATTTGCGTTCTCATGTACCAATCCATCTTTATTCCTTGTTCCTCTAATTGTTGTTTGGTTTTCAACTCTCCCATATCTGTTAGTAAGTCTTTATATCTTATAATATTTCCCATATTAAGCATATTGGGGTGTATTAGTGCTTCCATAGTTGAGAGCCAATTTGGAATCTTCAAATAATGTTTTCTCTTTATTTTCTCCCAGACCACAAATAAAGAATTCCTTATATGGTGTCTCTGGAAATAGCTATGTATTCTATTTTTCCCATACCATATGAAAGCGTGCCATCCCAACTGCAAGTCATGTCCCTCTAATGTCAATAATCTCATATTCCTCAGTAATATCCATTCTCTCATCCATGATAATGCTGCAGCCTGATAATACAATTCCCAATTAGGTAGACCAAACCCACCTCTGAGTCTTGTATCTTGTAACATTTTTAGATTAATCCTTGCCTTTTTTCCCTGCCAAATATACTTCAAGATTATTTTATTAAGCCCCTCGAAATATTTCTTATCTAATCTTATTGGTACTGTTGAAAACAAAAACAATAATCGTGGTAATATATTCATTTTGATTATCGCAATCCTTCCCATTAATGATAGTTGTACATTTTTCCATTTATCCAAATCTACTTCGATTTGTCTTTTCAATTTGTGATAGTTATCCTCTTTAATTGTTGTACATCTTACTGTCAGGTGGATCCCTAGATATTTTACCTTCTTTACAATCTATATATCTAATTTTCCCATCAATTCTTTTTTTTGTTTTTCGGTAATATTTTTCACTAACATTTTTGTTTTATCTTTATTAATCTTCAACCCTGCTACCTCACCATATTTTTCTATTTGTTCTATTAATACAGGTCCTGTCTCTAATGGTTCCTCCAAGATAAATACTAAATCGTCTGCGAATGCTTGTAGCTTATATCCTTCCCTCTTAATTTTCATGCCTTTTATGTCATTATTCTGTCTTATACTTCTGTTTAATACTTCTAATGTCAAGACAAACAATAGTGGAGATAGAGGACATCCCTGTCTTGTTCCCTTCATAATATTAATCTTCTCGGTCATATCTCCATTTATCATTATTTTGGCTGATTGCTTATTATAAATTGTTTTGATTACATTTATAAATTTCTCCCCAAAATCCATAGTCTGTAATTGGCTTATCATGAATTGCCAGTTCACATTGTCAAATGCCTTCTGTGCATCCAGGAACATCAATGCCATCTGTTTCTCGGGGTGTGTTACATAGTATTCTAATGTATTCAATACAATTCGCATATTGTCTCTAATCTGTCTTTTGGGTAAAAAAACATTTTGATCCGATTGTATAGATTCATTTAAAAACTTTTAAAGTCTTTCTGCCATTATTGATGCAAATATTTTATAGTCCACATTCAGTAGGGAAATCGGCCTGTAGTTCTTTATTTTCTGCATTTCTGTTTCTTCCTTTGGTATCAGGGTAATAAGTGCTTCGGACCACGAATCTGGTATCTTAGCTTCCAAAAGAAGTTCATTATAAAGTTCCAACATTACATTGCCTAGTGCTTCCTGGAATGTCTTGTATAGCTCTGCTGGTAATCCATCCGGTCCTGGTGTTTTACCATTTTTTTCTCTTTTAATTGCTTCTGTTAATTCCATCATTGTTATTTCCCTTTCTAATAACTTTTTAAATTTCTCCGGTATTTTAGGTATCTCTGTTTCTTCCAAGAATTGTTTTATCCTATCATCTGAAACTGTTTGTTGCTTATATAAGTTCTCATAATATTCCCAAGTTATTTTTTTCTTTTCTTCATTCTGATGTTGTAAAATCCCCTCAGCATCTTCCAGTTGTTTAATCCATCTCTTCTCTTTATCCTTTTTAATTTTATATGTCAACCATCTCCCTGGTTTGTTTGCATGCTCAAAAAAGGTTTGCTTAGCTGTCTTTATTTTCATTGTCACTTCTTCATTTTCTATTAAGTTCATTTTATGTTTGTTCAGCTCCATTAAATTTTTAATCTTTTTGTTTTTTATATCTTTCTGTAATTCTTTCTCAAGTGTCTTATATTCTTCTTCCAGTTTTCCCTTATTTTGTCTTTTCTGTTTATTCTTTTTCCCCAAAATAAGTCATAGCAAGTCCTCTCATGTACGCTTTCGCCGTGTCCCAAACATTTTGAAGTGAAGTATCTTCTTTTTTGTTTTCCTTAAAAAAGAAAAGTATTTCTTTTTTCATATATTGCTGAAAGTCTTTTTCATTCAATGCAGTTTGGTTTAATGTCCATCTTGTTCTCTTTTTTTGTCCTTTCCATATGATTGTAACTGGGTTGTGATCCGCCCATGTGCTTATTTCTATGGCTATATTTTGTATATTTATAAATAAATCTGTTGACATCCATATCATATCAATTCTCGACCAGGACAGGTGTCTGTTAGAGTAGAAAGTGTATTGCTTCTTTTCCGGATATTTTTCTCTCCAAACATCAAATATATTTAGTTCGTCCACCATGTTATAAAAGGATTTCGGGAGTCTTGTTTTTTTCTGTTGTATTATAATCCAGCTCAGCCTTTACAATGGCATTAAAGTCTCCAATCATACATATGCTTTCATATTCCAGTTCTATTATTTTCTTGTGTAATTTTAAATAAAAGTTCTCTTGGTTTTCATTTGGAGCGTAGATCGCTACCAATAATGATTTTTTACAGTTCATAATTACTTCCACCATTAAGATTCGTCCTTCTTCATCTGAATATATCAATTTAGTTTGTATTGCTTTCTAAATATATAATGCCACACCTCTTTTACTCTGATCCGCAAGTGAAGTATATAATTCTCCCAATTTTGGATATTCTAATAGATTTTTATGTTGCTTCCTAATATGAACTTATTGCAAACAAATTATGTCCATTTTTAGTTTCCCCAGTTTATTTAGTGTTCTTTTCCTTTTTATGGTTGAGTTTAATCCATTTATATTTATCGAGATTGCTTTTATCTCTTCTTCCATGATTATTTATTTAAAGTTTTGGCTGATCTCGTCATTCTCATCTCTCTTTGCTCTTTTGCCTCTTTTGCTCTTGCTCCTTCTCCCAATGCCCTTTCCTCCTGTTCTTTGCTATACTCACCCCGTTGCTTCTCTATCTCATTTCCTTGGTGTCTAATTCCTCTTTCCCCTCTCAGCCTTTCTTCTTCTTGCTGTCCAAAGTAGTGATCATAAAAAAGTTCTGCTTTCTCTAATGTGTCTAGTCTATGTCTCTGTTCTTGCCAGTTTACCATTACTCCTTCTGGTATTAACCATCTAAAATTTATCCCTTTTTCAATTAGGCCTTTCGTCAAAAATTGATACTCCTTTCTCAAATCTCTCACTCTTCTTGGAATCTGCTTTAATATCACTATCTCTCTTCCTTTATATTTTATTGCGACATTTCTCAGCTTCTGTAGTATATCTGCCCTTAACGCTTTTTTAGTAAATCTTATATGAACCTCTCTAGGGAGCTTATTTCTCATTGCATATCTAGTATGTATTCTGAATATCTCATCTATATCATTAATTATCTTTTCCTTGCTTTCCTCCAGTGCTTCTGCTAATATTTCCGCCATCACGTCTGCTAAATTCTCTCCCTTTTCTTCTTCAACATTTTGGAATCTTAAGTAATAATCGGCTCTATCCATCTCTAGAGAGATAATCATTTTTTCCTGGTTCCTATCTGTTAATGTCAGTCGATTGTCCATCTCCTCTACTCTCTTATCTTTTGATTCAATTTTCCCTTCCGCTTGTTGCAATCTTTGTTCGTTTTTCCCCATCAGTTCTTTGACCTCTTTTAGTTCCTCTTCTAGTTTGCCTATCCCTTCCTTGAAGTCTATATGTAGTGCCTGTATCATATTTTTCAATTCCATGTTAAATTTATCTTGCTGTATTGTAGAGTTCAGTGTTTTCTGCACCACCAGACTCTGTAATGTTGAGGCGGCTGTTGTTAAGTGTGTTGTAATCTTCTTCATCTTCTCCAATGATTTATGATCCAAATATCAATGAAATATTATAATCCCAATATGTTCCAAGAAGAAGAGAAAAGAAACAAAAAATGAGAAAAATATCCTACATCAAAAATCCAAAGGCAGGAAAAAATACAGGTTACACTTCTTTGTTTCAGGCTCTTCGTGCCTTAATCCAAAAAAAAGGAAAAGATCGAAAATAAAGCCTCCGTGAAACAGTCCACCATTCACCAAAACAAGAAACAGTCTCTGTGATAAATGTGATGAATGTCTAACTTCTTATCAGTAAGTCCAACAGATGTTGTTCAAGGTCACTTAGTCTTCTCCTTGGCACTGCAGCTTCCAAAGTACTCCCAGTCAAATACAAGAAGAAAAAATACAAAGAAAAAGAGGCAACTCACTTAGCAAAAAGAACAATCTACACCTCCAGCAGTCGTTTACTCTCAAATCAGTTCCATCAGTCCAATTGTTTTCAGCAGGCTTTTCAAATTCCACACTGTTTTTACATTGATTTGTTGATTTATTGCCTTCTTTTGCCTTCCATTTTTTTTGCCGCTACAGTTCCGGGAGAGGAGCAGCTTAAAAGTCCGCTCCCCCCCTTTCTCCACGGCTTCAGGTTCTTCTTATTTCCCCCTGCAATTTCCAGCATTTAAGAAAGTTTTTTCCCCTTTACAGTCTCTTAATCATCTCACCCAGGCGATCCTCCAGTTTTGCTTTCTGATTCTTCCAAGCGCCCACCTGGCTTGTGACAGCTCGCAATGGCCGTCTGACAGCTGCTGGTCTGGGAAGCTTCCGTCGGCTCTCCAGGAGATTGCGATCCCTCCTGTGCTGCCAAACTATGCTTCCCTTCTTCACCGTCCCTACAGGACGGCTCTGGTCTATCTGGAATCCAGGCAGACCTCCCCAAACAGCTGAAAAGCAACGATCCTTTGGGAACTCCCAAAGGATGCATCGTACCGCCGCGACGTTCACTCTCTCTAATTAATCATCTTAATCACCTTGTCATAGATCCCATTTTTAAAGTTCTCATTTAAATTTTTTTTCCCCGCAATGTTCAAAAAACATTTTTCCATGTTAAGATTTTCTTAGAGTTAATTACACTTAAGTATTTAAGTCTTTTTCCTCATACAAGCCATCCCAACACTTTTATGTTTCTCATATCTTAAAACAAAAAAAAAGAGAAGAAAAAAGAAAGAAATAATATACTACTTGAAAACATGTCCCTCTTAAGCTAAAATACATTTATGTCCAAAAAATTTTCTATTCTTTTTAAACATATTCAAACCAATATTTAATCTTTAAGTATTCCATCTAATAAATCCACAGCTAATCTTTTAAAACTATTTAAAACATTCTTATTAATTAAAATTTTCTCAAAATCCATTATCCTTAAGTATCTAAAACATTTCCCTCATATAAATTATCCCAACATTTTTATATTTCTCATATCATAAACAAAAAATTATATATTGCTTAAAAGGCCTATCCGTCTTAAACTAAAATTCATTTATATCCAAAATTTTATTTCTTTAATCATATTCAAACAAATGCTTAATCTTTAAATATTCCATCTGATAAATCCCATCATCTAATTTCTTAATTTTAAGTTTAGCCTTTTTTTGCCAAGCATCTTTCCTAATCAGTGTGCTCCGCTGAACCAAAGGATCTTCCCATAGTTTTGTAAATATTATTGTAGGTACAAGAGATGAGTCAAGTAAGGTGTTTTTGTGGGGATGCTTCGCCCCATCATATTCCTTGAAAATCTTTTTCTTTCTTTCTCTCATAGTTTCTCTTATCATTTTTTATCTCTCCAGTTCTCGTAGTTCTCCTGACAGCTTTGTAATCCATTTTATCTAATCTTTTTTCTTGTCCTTTGACTTATTTTGCAATCTTGAAATATAAGTTGTCTTTTCCATGTCCAATATTTCCTGCAAGTTTTTCTCCACCTGGGTTAAATCATAGTTCCTTCCATTATTAAATTTCATCTTTAAGCCTATTTCCTCTGGTTTATGCTCAGTTATCTGCTTTACTTGATTGCTCTCTTTTGTTGTTTTCTGAGAGTTTGTTTGTTGTGAAGTTAAATTGAGGATATGTTCATTTAAATTTTCAAAATTATTTTTGATTTCCTCGTGATTTGAAGTCATTGTGATATTAGTTGTAACATAGCATACATTTCCTCCTGGAAAGTATTTGTCTTTTCTTGATATGTTTTTTCTGCAGACCTCTGATGTTCCATGATAGCCAAAAATCAAAGTTTTCCTTTCTCTGCAAACAGCTTTAATGTCACAGTTCAATAAGTATTTATAATCCAGGAAGGTCATTTTTTTTTTAGTTTTATAGTTCTCACTTTATAAATAGCCCAAAATGTTTTCTTTTCTTTATTATGGCTGTTCTTTGTTTAGTTAAAACATTGAAGGTCACAATAACAAGTTATCTTTTCCTAGGCTTGCCAAGTCCTGTGTTTAGATCAGCCATAATTATGTATTTTCATCCACCACTAGATGTCAGCACCAGTTCGTTTTTCAATTTTCAAAACAGGCAATTGCCTTTTACTTTCATTAATAATCTTTTGCCAGGAAAATCTTAACTATTTCCACCAATTTCACACTTATCCAGATTTAAGTCTAATATTTATTTCATTTCAATATGTTTCTTTCCTCCATACAAATTTAATTTGCCGCTTCTGTCTGTAGGAGGGTGGAGCAAAAGTCCCCCTCCTCTCACTTTTGGAGGATTTTTGTTTTCTTGGGTTTTTTTTTCCCCAGGAGATCAATCAGGTAGAAGAGAGAGAATCAATATTCTTACCCAGTTCCAGACACATTGTTTACAATCAAGCTTAACTTGGTGCTTTTTGACTTCAGCTGCTAGACTCTGGAGTGATGCTAGCCTTTCTTCTGTTGGTTTATGGAGGGCTTTCCCCAACCGACCCGATCAACCGCCGTCTCTCCACGGTCAGCGGGGCTTCCTTCCTTCTTTGCCACCTCTTCGGGGCGACTTCTGGCCCATTAAGGGTCCCCAAACAGAGAAGAATAGGCTGTAGGTGCAGAGCCCCACGATCCCTCAGCTACTTGTGCTACTGTACAAAACCAGAAACCAACATTTTCCAGTTTAAAAGAAAGAAGGTTACTTATATTTTTTATCAAATACCTACAGTAGTTGAACGCTAACATTTTCCTTTATTATTTATTTGGCAGACCCCACCTGTTTCAGTCTGTACTGAGAGCTGCCTCCCTGGTTATTTCAAAAGAAAGCAGGAGGGAAAGCCATTTTGCTCCTATGATTGCCTTCCATGCCCCGAAGACAATATTTCAGTCAAAAAGGTTAAGAAGCACCATGTTTATCTTAAGATTGTAAAACCACACTAGGATTTTACCTGGATAGCAGAGCACATATCATTGCAATGAACAATCAAGCAATGAATCAGCAAACACCTAGAGGCAAACAAAGTCATTACCAAAAGCCAACATAGGTTTGTCAAAACAGATTATGCCAGACAAATCTTATTGCATTCTTTGACCAGGTGACAAAATTAGTGAACCAGGAATGCTGTGGATATAATTTACTTAGACTTCAGTAAGGCATTTGATAAAGTAAACCACAACCTACTACTTGATAAAATAGAAAAATGTGGGTTAGACAGCATCACCACCAGATAGATTAGTAGCTGGCTGACTGGCCGTACTCAGCGTGTAGTCCTCAATTGAACTGCATCTACATGGAGGTGTGTAGTGGGGTTCCCCAGGGCTCTGTTCTGGGTCCAGTGCTCTTCAACGTAATAATAATAATAATAATAATAATAATAATAATAATAATAATAATAATAATAATAATAATAATAATAATAATAATAATAGTAAAGTTGGAAGGGACCTTGGAGGTCATCTAGTCCAACCCCCTGCTCAGGCAGGAAACCCTATACCATTTCGGACAAATGGCTGTCCA
>BFFQ01009610.1:19712-31188 GCA_003402635.1 Protobothrops flavoviridis
ATTAGGTTAGGAAATAAGCACCAAGGTACCTGGTGCCTTGCAAGGCATTCCCGAGTGTTCCGCGATTGTTTTTCCTCTCTCCTCTGCGCGAGAAAAACTTTTGCGGCGTAAATCTGAAATGAGTCCCTGGGGGAGGGCTGGGCCTTGCTCTGCACCTGCGCTCTTCACACGCCTCCTGCAGGGCACATTTGGTAAAGTTCCTGCATGCAGGCTGCCGCCAAGCAGAGGGAGTAGCACAGCTAAGGAAAAGGGTAAAAAAAATGGCGGACTGCATTGTTTGGCGACCCCCGTGAAATGGTCGTTCGACCCCAAATGGGGTCGCGACCCACAGGTTGAGAACCACTGAGCTAGACGTTAAGCTCTCTCGCTATAAGAAGCCTCCCCCACACGAACCTGAGCAGCAACCAGAGTTACCCGGACAGCAATCACTCCCACGAAAGCCTTCAACTACTGCAATGGCTGAGAGACCCAGACCACCTACACGCCCATCCTTTAAGTGTTTCCAGTGTGGACAAGAAGGACATCGAGCGGTCACCTGTCCAGTCCCCTACTCCCAACGGCAGAGCAGATCAGAACCAGCAATGAGAAAGAAACCTGCTCAGCGGCTAACGAGAGAAAAATCCAACCAGCTCACGCAGGAACCTGTTGCCCAGATTATACCCCCCACGCAGGAGAACGCCGAGACCCCAGGTGGACCCGCCTCTGCTCTACCCTCCTTTGACAGCGATGATGAAGGAGAGAATGACCCAATGGTGAGTTGACAAATCCTGCCTTTTTCACTGGCCGCCAAATTTATAATCCCTAAGTCTGGAGCACAAATAGACTTAAACGTGCTGATTGATTCTGGATGCACCCATTGCATTATTAGTCTGCCGTTTGCCATGAAGATGGGCATACGGGCAAAACAGCTTTCCAAAACTGTGAGGTTTGAACAAGCCGATGGCTCCCTCATGGGAGGGACTCTTGTCACACAAGTAACTGAGCCCTTACGCCTAGAAATAGGTGCACACTGGGAGTTTATTCGCTTCCTAGTGGCTCCAAAAATGACTGAGACTGTGATCCTAGGGCTAGCCTGGTTGGACAAATGGAAGCCATTTATCTGGTGGGAGAAAGGAATGAGAACTGTGAGACTACCCATAGGACCCAATCCCCCCATTGATTCAACAGATGTTGCAGGGCATCTTAGGCCACCCAATGAGCGAGCGCACATGGCCGTCTCACCGCCTCCAGGCGAACCAGTCCCATCCCCAACGAATACTGGGACCTGGCGGAGGCATTTAGTGAAAAAGAATGTGATGCCCTACCCCCTCACAGACCCAATGACTGCTCCATCGAACTGGTGCCAGGAGTCAAACTCCCACGACTGAGAATGTATGCTATGTCCCCCCTCGAAATGGGGGAGATGCAGCAATATGTGAACAAAAACCTAGCGAGGGGGTTCATCGAACGGGCCAAATCTACCGTGGGAGCCCCTGTGTTGTTCAAAGAGAAAAAAGATGGGTCTCTTTGTCTCTGTGTAGACTATAAGGGTCTCAACGCTGTGAGTGTGGAAAATAAATACCCCCTTCCCCTCCTAAAGGACTTATTAACCCATCTGGCTAAGGGGAGTGTCTTTACTAAATTAGACCTGAGAGAGGCATACTACTGGGTGAGAATAAAAGAGGGCAACGAGTGGAAAACTACCTTCAACTTTCCTATGGGGAGCTATCAGTTCAAAGTCATGCCATTTGGACTACAGGTGGCCCCAGCTGTATTCATGCAGTTGATTAATGAGGTCCTACATGATCACTTGTACAAAGGGGTTTTGGTGTATCTTGATGATATCCTGATATACAGCACGAATATGACTGATCACATAAAGCTGGTGAGAGAAGTGTTAAAGAAACTATTGAATGCCAAGCTTTATGCCAAATTGTCAAAATGTGAATTTCACCAGACCCGATTAGATTATCTTGGCTACAGAATTTCCAACGAGGGTATTGAAATGGATCCAGCCAAGGTGAAAGCTATAATCAAATGGCAGCCCCCAAAGACATGCAAACAGCTCCAGAGCTTTCTGGGTTTTGCCAACTTTTACCGTCAATTCATCCCCTCTTTTGCCGAGATTGCCCGACCCCTTACAGAACTACTCAAAACAGGCAAAGGAGGAGGGAAGCCACGACCAGGCCAACCACTAGCATGGACAATGGGCTGTCAAACAGCTTTTGAGAATTTAAAGAGACTATTTGCTGCTGAACCAGTCCTAAAGCACCCCTGCACAGGGGAACCCTTTGTGATTCAAGCCGACGCCAGCGATGTGGCAGTTGGGGCTGTGTTACTGCAAAAGAACAACAGTGGGATCCTGCAACCCTGCGCCTACACCTCTAAGAAATTTACTGAGAGCGAGCGGAGATGGGCAATCTGGGAGAAAGAGGCCTTCACAATTAGATGGGCGCTATTAAACTGGCGACACTATCTAGAAGAGAGCAAGGTGCCATTTTAGGTATGGACAGATCACAAAAATCTAGAAGCACTGAAAACTCCTCGCAAATTGTCCCCAAAGCAAGTACGGTGGGCACAGTACTTTAACCGCTTCAACTTCACTCTAAAGTACATACCAGGAGGAAAGAACTTCCTAGCTGATGCGCTATCCCGGTTACCCCAATATAAAAGTGAACGAGAGGAAGTTAACGAGGCAATTATTCCCAATCCACAAACTGCCGCTCAACTTACACCTCGCAGGGTCCCCAATCCTGATGACCCTGTAGTAAAGAAAATAAAACGAGAGCTTCTCACCGACCAATGGTTCAAAGATAATCACACCTCCCTAACATGCAGGGATGGCTTGGCTTACAAAGGGGGAAAACTATATTTGCCAGAAGCCCTCCGTCTTAAAGCTCTCAAACACAGCCATGATGTAAAACAGGCTGGACACTTTGGATATTTGAAAACCCTACACCTCACCCGCCGGCAATTTTGGTGGCCGGGGCTGAAAAGGGATGTGGAAAACTATGTAAAAAGTTGTACTGTATGTGCCACAATGAAAAGAATCCCAGGGAAAACCCCTGGGTTACTGCAACCCGTGGCAGACCCTTCTCAACCATGGCAAGAAATAGCTATGGACTTTATAGTAGACCTACCTGAAAGTAGTGAAAATACTGTCATCTGGACTGTAATAGACCTGTTCTCAAAGCAGGCTCATTTCATCGCCTACAAAGGACTCCCATCTGCCCAATGACTGACCAAATTGTTCCTGAAACATATCTACCGGCTGCATGGCGCCCCTAAGCGAATAATTTCGGACGAGGGTGCAGTTCACAGCGAAGTTTTGGAAAAGTTTCCTTACATTAATTGGATCATCTCAAGGGTTATCATCTGCTTTTCATCCGGCCACCAATGGGGCCGCAGAAGCCGCTAACAAAATGGCGGAGCAATATCTTAGATGCTACGTTTCTTACCAACAGACGAACTGGACTGATCTCCTTTCTTTTGCGGAGGTGGCATACAATAATTCTGTGCACAGCAGCACCTGCTACACGCCTTTCAGAGTGGCCACAGGAAAAGAGTTCAGCCCAATGCCTGAATATCCTCAGTTGCCCTCCACTTCCCAGACACTTGACCAATGGGTGAGGGGGTGGGAAGAAGTTTGGAGAAACACAAAAACTGCTTTAAAAAAGACTTTTGAAACCTATAAAAAGCAGACTGATAAAAAGAGGGCTCCCTAAAGAACATTCCAAGTTGGGGAAAAGGTTTATTTGTCAACTAAATATCTACGCCTCAAATTGCCCAGCAAGAAATTGGGACCAAAATTCTTAGGGCCTTTCCCCATAGTAAGGATCATCAACCCAGTCACAGTAGAACTAAAACTCCCTAGACTTTTAGGGAAAATTCACCCAGTTTTCCATTGTAGCTTGTTGAAGCCTTATTGGGGCTCCACTTTAAGACCTCCTCCGAAAAAGACACCTGGGCCCCTCATAGTTGTGGGACAGACCCACTATGAAGTAAAACGTATTCTCGACTCTAGAATTTTTAAAGGGAAATTGCAGTACCTAGTACAATGGAAGGGATACCCGTTGTCTGAAGCCACCTGGGTGAAATCCAGTGAAGTGAAAGCTGACAGATTGGTCAAACGGTTTCGTGTGAAACATCCCAACAAACCGAAAACTAGTCATTAACATATGATTTGTTTACATTACAAGATCTGTCTTTCTTGTAAGGGGGGCCGGATGTCAATGCTGCAAATACTGTATATTCTTGCTTTGACAAAATATGCAGAACTGTCTGGTATTTTTAGAGTTAATTCAGTTGATGGTGGTGGGGAGGAGAAAGATAGGACTGCGGGTGGGAAGAGACCGGAAGAGAACCTCTGCCGTTCCACCTGATAGGAGAACATGATATATGACAGCAAATTTAGGGAAGGAACATGCTGGTAAATTAATTGCTCAGAGGAAGAGAATTTTAGACCTTAGCATCAACTCGTTGTGCCTGTGCTGACATTTTGTAACAATAAATTACTTTTAGGAAAATCAATGCCTGGAAGTTCTTTGAAGTGTTTCATTAGCCGGAACCATAACACCTACTGCCTGTAGGACAACAGTGTGCTTCTAATTTGCCAAAAGAAGGGGGAGGTAGGGAAGAGAGTTTTGAATCTACAGGTCTCCTTTATCAATGTGAGACCTGAAGCTGCTGAACTAGTTGGTGAACTAAAGTCTGTTCTCATAATAATTACTAGAAGATGTATTGGACAGAGAGGGGTGGGAAAAGTTTCGTTCTTTTAATTAACTTTTTCCCCGCTATTTCCTACCGGCTTGATTCTGCTTAATAAAAGTAATCATTAGAAGTTTGCAATGGCTCTGATGTTTTGCTTGGTTGGGCTTTTCAGCCAGGGGTTGAGAGAAGGACTCTTTGGAAGTTAATTTCCCAGCCTCCTGTAACTTCATATGAACTAGAGCAGACAGAGAAGTCTTGGTGGCTACTTCTGAAATTTATCTTATTTGCTCTTGTGAAATTCTTAGCTGGGATGTTTTTGTTATTCATGGAGTTAGCATAATGTTTGTACTCTGAAGTAGAAAGTAGAGAGTTATATTCATATCATGAAAGATCAAGATTTTTCTCAATAGTAAGTTTTATTTGAGCTGGTTGTAGCAAATATTTGGAAATACCAAAAGAAATGGGAGAATGAGGAAAGTACCAGTTCAGGAGTTAAAGGATAATTTGCTTCTTCAGATGATGGCGAATACGATTTCCAAATTAACAGAGATCAAAATATCTTTGCATAAAGGGTATAAAACCTGGAGGAGCTTCACACTGATTCCAGTTATGTTTGAAAAAAGATCTAGGATAGTCTGAGGGTTTCTGCCCTAAACAGGATTGGATTAGAAGATTTCTAAGGTTCTTATAACTGTGATTTATTGAGATTCTGAAAATAGTTTGCTCTTTCTTCTAAATTTGTGCCTGGAGAAGTGGCAAGGAGAAGATAAACTATTAAAAATATAACTGCATCGGGTTAGGACACAATGCTCTATGTTAGCTTACAGCAAATACCTTGGAAAGCCCTTTCAAAGTTAATCTACTGTACCCTCTGCTCTCTATAGGCAAATAAGAGGCAGAGGAACTTTGTGCAAGGACCATCTTCCAAAGCAAGCAATTTTTTTTAACTTGTTATAGTCTGCTAGAACATATACTGAGGTTTGCAGTTTTAAACTATCTGCCTAGAGTGGGAATTATATAAATAAAATACTTTATCTATATATACAAACAAATAAGATGCTATTTAATGCAAGCAGTGATCAGGCATCCATTTACTTCCAAGAAAGCCTTGCCCAACTCATTACTGTATAACTTTCTTCTGAGCAGATGTGATTCCACTGTTATTTTTATGAAAATATTATAAAAGCAGAACAAGGAAGCATGTCATCTCTAAGTTAAACTAAATGGCTGATTTAAATCACAGATTTAAACCATAAATCTTAATCATGATTTGAATCAGCAAGCCATAATCCTACATATTAATCATGCCTTTGGTGCTCTGACTTAAAGGCTTTTTTTGAAGAAAAAAAAGTAACTCAAATACACTAAGCAGAACTTACATTGTGAAAGATAAATAGAGATAGTTTCACAAACATTTGGTTCAATTCTTAATTATGCCTTAATTGGGTTTTCTTTCTCAGTTCTGCAAACTTCTTTGCAAAAAGAAATAATGCATTGCTATATTGCCATATAGTTTTTCTGTTTATGGAGTTGTGAATCCCAGCCCTTGAATTATAAGAAGACCCCAACATATAGGCCTAGGAACAAATGGGTAAAGGAGTTTAGGAGAATCTGAATCTATAACCATGGAGAAAGAGGGTAGGGCACAGCATCAGAATCAGAATGAGGGGCTCCTAGACCAGGTTACAAGAATCCAACTGACATCTAGAAAGCAGCAAAAATATACTAAAGCCTCCATATCTTTACTGCCATTTATTGATTTTCTGGAATTTTGTACAACCAGATCTGATAGCTCTACAGAACCAAAACCCTCCCCTCTCTTGATAAACATCCAAGCCTCAAAATTAGCATCTATCCCAGTGTCTGTTAGTTCTATCTCAACTAATTGACTAACCAGTTTGATGGACAGACTATCACAGAGCATTGTGAAAGCTAATTCTTCACTCTGGATAAAGGAGATTTAGCTGAGGCATCTTGATCTGTTCAGTTAGAAAGGTTGTTAATGAATTCTATCTATCTATCTATCTATCTATCTATCTATCTATCTGTCTGTCTATCTATCTATCTATCTATCTATCTATCTATCTATCTATCTATCTATCTATCTATCTATCTATCTATATCTGTCTATCTATATATCTATATAGAATATAGTCTCTAGTATATAAAAGAATACTTATTAAACATATAAAATCATGTCTATAATAGAAGCAAAGAATAACCATGTTTATCCTATTCATGAACCCTTCAGGAAACTCACGTTGCTGGAATGCATGGCATGGCATTGTACAGAGTGGATGAGTGTGTGTGTATGTCAGCAACAAATAATGGCTGGCACATCAAGTGGGTGTACGGAATGTAATATGCTTATGCTGCACTTTTCAAGAAGTAACAGAACAAGGAGGAGACATACACAAATCATCTGTTACATTTCTGATGTGTTGTGAATTTAGACTTGGAATAAACAAGTTGGATATAAAAGGAGAAATAAAATGCAATGGACTTCAGAAGCATGAGACCTCCATGGGGAGCAGGGGACGCCCTGAAGTCTAATTCCCAACCCACTCTAACACAGTCTGGCCAACTGTTGTTGAGTGTTTGGAAGTATTGATTGTGTGAATGAGTAGCCTAGTTGGGCAGAAATACTTACAGCAACTTGAGTAGCCTTATTGGGCACAGTTATTTGAATAGCCTTGTTGGACACAGTTATTTGTTTAGCCTAGTTGGAAACAATCTTTGACAGCAACTTGGGTAGCCTAGCTGGGCAGTTGCTTATTGATTCTTTGCTTAGCCTAGTCAGGCAAAAGTAATGTTGTTTAACCTAGTTGGCTAACTAAGCTATTATAACAAACTGTATAAGATAACAAGTAACAAGTAACATGTATTAGTCAACTATGTTTGAGCACCTGCCTTGTTTTCTGTCTGAATAACACAAGAATAAAAGAACTATTATTAAACCTTATGTTGAGTGAGTTTGACTCATTCATTTTATAACATAATTGGCACAGCGAGCAGGGTTCTTGGCTTGTATTTGGGCAAGATACAATGGCAAACTAAAATAGGTAGGAGCGGTTCCCCTGACTTGTGTCCCCTGTTACCCTAACAAACAAAACTGCGTGCACTGGTCTTTAGACTAGAGTCTTGACTTTATGGGGAGCAGGATCACAGGCTGGAGACATAAAGGTAAAAATGAATAGTATTGAACATTGAAGTGAATTGAATATTGAAGTGAAGTGAATAATATTGAAAGCTGGAGTGTGAAAGCCGGATACTGAGCCATTTTGGAGGGAGATATCTGCCTTGGAATAGCCTAACATCCTTCTTATTGAATGGGTAGGGGCTGCACAACAATTCTTGTCTTGGGGTCTGCTCCAGCTTTCTCTGTTGGTTGCTGGAGGAACTTTCAGAATTCTCCATAGGCAAAGCAGGAGTCCTGGCTTGTGGGGACGGTGTCCATGGCTAGGTTCTTAGTTTTTCAGTCCAGTACCAAAAGAGATGAAGCAACTGAGAGGCTTTGAATAGTATGAATTGATTTGATTGAATCAACTAATGCCAGGACTTCCACATTCTACTTTTAAGTTACAATTATTATGTCAGATGACACATTCCACAGGAGGCTTTATTACTGAGAGTTATGCAAGCAAGGACAGCCATTGTGCCCAAAATATCAGGGCTGCCTCCAATCAATTCCTAGGAAAGAAAACCCTTGACTCCATAGACTCAGAGAAAAGGTACTTTTACTAAGAACTGAATGAAGCAAAAGTCAGGCAAGGTCTGAAGCAAATGCCTGTAAAACATCAGACAGAGTCCAATCAACATCCAGAAAGATGTTTTGGGAACATCTCCAGCCCAGGTGCTCCACTCTGTCTTTGTGCATGCCATTCTCAGGATGGTTGGCCTTGAAGCTGTGAAGCAACCCAAGCTGGTCCCTCTGTCTTCCATGAGTCTGATCCTCACCATCAGTTCCCAATGGTTCCACTTCCACCCCAGCTGCACGCTTCCCCACACAAATGCCCATTGCTCCCTCCTTCCTCATTTCCATAGCAACTGCCAGCGTTTGAAAAAAAGCGATGATGGCCAGGCTGACATAAAAGCTACAAGAAACAGATAGCTTGTAAAACAGCTTTCTAAATCACTGAGCCTCACACAAGTCTTTTCTTGCTACATATCCAGATATTTAAGTGAGCCGAATGTTATTGGGAGAAAACATCTGTTGCTGCTTCTGATCTCCAAAGAGAATGAGGGGTGGAGAATGGCTGTGGCTGAGACATCAAGCATTGACCTAGCTGCATTAATTAATATAATAATCGTTTTTATACAAGTACATGTGCAATGTAGGCAATCACCATTTTGCCTCTGGGATACTTCAAAATATCACCATTGCTTTGTTGAATCCCTTTAAGAAAAATGTCATGGCCCCATCAGGTCCCAGTTTGGATGATAATGAGGAGGAATTGGAACTGGGACCATCTGACAGAGATGGCACATCTCCTCTGAAATGTATGGAGAATCCAGGGGCTGAGAACAATGCTGTCCCAAGCCTCTCTAGCATTGGGGGAAGTGATTGACCAGATGGGGAGCTGCTTGCCTTCACAAACAGGGGAGAATAGCCTGCTGACAGGCAGTGCTGATGAGAGGCAACAGATCCCCTCTGATAAGGAACAGCTGCCTCCCCCACTGAGGGTGCAGAAAGTGGAGCAGAGGGAAACTCAGAGGAGGTCTGTGAGACTGTGGCAAGGAGGCTGCACTGCCTTTCCTCACAAGGAATAGCTGACTCAGGCTGATTTAACCAGACGCCTGGGGAGGGTGCCTTTGTCAGGAACAATTGTTTGCTTCAGCACATACTTCCCCGGCCAACATTGTAGTGCTCTTACACAAATATATGGTGCATTCACATCTAATTGCCATATCTGAAAAAAAAATATAATCAAGAGAATGCAACTAAAATGATTGAGGGTCTCACACTTTCTATACAAGAAATGGTGAGGGCATCTGGGACTTTCCTCTTAGATAAAAGATGACAAAAAAGTTTCTCTCCATTTTTCAAAATACTAAAACCAGAGGCCATCCAAGAAAGCTATCTGGGTCAATATTTAGAACAGATCAATGAAAGCTCTTTACACAGTGCTCGATTAGCCTGTCAAATTCATTTTCTGTTGATGACCACTGATTGGATGGCTTTTCAAGAGGACAGAAATAAAGGTGCCAGGTCCCTACCGGAACATTGACATTCTGAGGGGAGGGGGAAATACTGCTTGGGGATTGAAGATGTTTCTACCTTGTTTCTGCTTTTGCTTTGATGTATCTGCAGGGGAATTGGGGAGGGAGGAATGAGTTTTCAGGGCCATCTGTCTTGACTCCTTTTGGGCCAGCTCCTGCCTGTTACAGCACCAGAGAACAACTTGTTATCACCTTTTCTGCTTGGAGTTCTCACAATAACTTCGTGCCAGTAGATTGGCTCCAGATGGACTGGGGCCTGGGGTGTGGTTGGACAATGGGAAATTAACCTAATGTTTTTGTGTGGGAACTTCAGATTCCACCTGCTCTCTTTGCAATCACTTTCCCTCAGTAAAAGACCCTTTTGAAATAATGCTGTTTCAAGAGTTATGCTTTCCTGTGGAGATAGCTGAGGCAGGACCTTACAAAAAGTCTGTTGTTGGTTTGAAGAGTTAGTTGGGAGCAGTGTGTCTCCAAATAGAAGGGGATAAAATAGTAGGAGATAGAATAGAAGGGGGTAGAATAGAATGAGATGGAATAGAAGGAGAACTCATCAAATAAGCTGGCAAGAATAGCCAACACTCCAAAAAACAAGCTCAAAATCCAAAAAGATCTTGACAGACTTAAACACTGGGCCCTATCTAACAAAACAAAATTCAACATAGATAAAAGTAAGGTTTTACACTTAGGCAAGAAAAAACAACTGTATAGGTACAGCCAAACTGAAAAAATAATGTGCAAGGCCACTACAAACTAGGTAGGTTAATTCCACTAGCTGTGAGAGGAATCTTGGAGTCCTAGTGGACAATCACTTAAATATGAGTCAACAGTGTGTGGCAGCAGCCAAAAAATCCAATGCAACTCTAGGCTGTAGGGATAAATAGTTCTAGTAACATTTTACAAAGCATTGGTAAGATGACACATACTGAATTCAGTTCTGATCACCACAATATAAAAAAGATGGAAAGAATGCAGAGAGGAGCAACAAGAATGATTAGGGGTTTGGAGGCTAAAACATGAAGAACAGGAATTGGGTATGTTTAGTCCAGGGGTAGGCAACCCAAAACACTTAAAGAGCCACTTGGACCTGTTTCCCACCGAAAACAAAACACTGGGAGCCGCAAAACCCTTTTGATATCTAAAATGAAGATAACACTACATGTATCCTTTTTTACCTTTATTATAGGTATATATATGTATGTATGTATGTATGTATATATATATATTTACCCAGCCATGCGTTGCTGTGGCTCAGTCTGGTTAAATGGAAAAGAAAGAAAAGAGAAAGCGCACGTTTGTAATATGTTTAATTTCACAATGCTTGTGGGTATACAATATTTTTTGTTAGCGTGTGTTGCTTTTACGTCCAACAGATGGCGCTGTTTTTCAAAAAAAACATGTTTTTACCTGTCACAGGTGTGACATCTATATAATAGTAGGTATATAAAAACACGCACGTATTCGAATGCAACATTGTGTCAAAATTTCAAAGCAATCGGTGAAGAACTTTTGGAGATTTAAGATTTTGAACAAACAAACATTTACATTTATATATATATATATATATATA
>BFFQ01009610.1:41359-51491 GCA_003402635.1 Protobothrops flavoviridis
AGCCACTGGGGATGGTTATCAAAAAATTCCCCTGGGACTCCCTTCTTCTGGGCGAGTTCATACAGAGAGGGACCCAGCCGAGCATTCAAATCTCCTAGTAATACCACTATGGACTGAGGGTACAATACAGATATATCTTCTAGAAGCCAGAGCATATAACAACTCAAAGAAGTGCAAGACTGGAAGATGTGGAGAGACCTGGCCCATAGAATCATCAAGATTAAGACTTGACTGAATGGATATCATCATCATCATCATTCCTATTACTTCCAGTAATTAGGCTCTGATGACTAAGGGAATGGGAATTATAGTTAATCATGGCAGGGTGTCATTTTGAAATAGGGTGCAAGAAATGGGCAAATGCATGGATCTCAATGAAAATTGTTTCCAGAGCATTTGCACATCCAAATTTAGTCAATCTTGAGAAAATATGGACATATAAAGATATTCTAAATTCTGAAGGGAACTTAAAATCTAAACAAGAGATGGAAAATCAGGGTATTGATTTATCATGGTGGTCATGCTTACAAATGCAAGTGAGATATGATAAAGATGTTAAATTGTATGGATTTTACAGAGAGCAGATCTTGTTTGATCAGATATTATTAACCTCTGATGAAAATGTATAACTTTTTATTGAATTTGAAAATGGAAGATGAACAAGTTAAAGAAACAATGATAATATGGGCAAAGAATTTTGGATACAATATAGATTTAGAGAAATAGCAAAGCTTGTGGGAAAGAAATTATAAATTGCATCTTGTAACATTTTGATCTTAATTCTAGCTTTCTTTCCTTGCCAAATGAATTTCAAAATTAATGAATTCAAATCTTCAAAAAAGTTTCTCCAATTTTATAGGTATTGTTTGAAATAAAAATAAAATTTTCGGTAGTAAATTCATTTTCACTGTAGCAATTCTTCCCAGTATTGACAATTGCAATTTTTTTCCATTTTTCCAAGTCCAATTTTATTTGATTTAATAATTTTATATAATTATCTTCTTTTATCGTTGAACATCTTGCTGTCAACTGTATTCCCAAATATTTAACCTTTTTGACTATCTGTAAATCTGTTTTTTTCCGATATTTGGGTTTTTTTGGTTTATCTGTAAGATTTTTAACTATTACTTTAGTTTTTCCTTTGTTTATTTTCAGTCCTGCCATTTCTCCATACTGTTCTATCTTTCCCAATAGTTTAGGAATCATCTCAAAGGGTTCTTCTAAAATGAACACCAAATCATTAGCAAATGCTTGCAATTTATATGTTTCACCTTTTATTTCTAGTCCTTTGAGTTCTATATCTTGTCTAATATTTCTATTTAAGACTTCCAAAGTAAAAATAAATAAGAATGGAGATAGTGGACATCTTTGCCTTGTTCCTTTCCTTATCTCAAAGTTCTCAGTATAATCTCCATTCACAATTACTTTCGCTGTTTGTTTTTTATATATAATTTTTATCATATTTATAAAATTCTGTCCAAAGTCCTTTATTTGTAATTACTGAATCATAAATTGCCAGGAAACATTATCAAATGCCTTTTAAGCATCTAGAAATATTAGTGTCATTTGTTTCCCTGGATGTAGTTCATAATATTCTAATACATCCATTATCACTCTTAGATTGTTTTTAATTTGTCTCTTTGGTAAGAAACCATACTGGTCTGAATGTATAAATTCAGTTAAGTATCTTTTCAGTCTCTCAGCCATTATTGAAGTAAAAATTTTATAGTCCACATTCAATAATGATATCAGTCTGTAGTTTTTTTATCTGTGTCAAATCTGAGTTTTCTTTTGGTATTAAAGTAATATTTTCTTTGGAAGTTAGGCCTCCATCAAAAGTTCATTGCAAACGTCTTTCAACGGTTCACTTAATATATCTTGTAAAGTTTTATACAACTCCGCCGGTAATCCATCTGGACCTGGTGTTTTTTCATTTTTTGTCTCCTTATGGCCTCTGTTATTTCCATCATTGTTATTTTTTCCTCTAACATACTCTTATAAGTTTCTGGAATTTTTGGAAGATTATTTATTTCCAAATATTGAATAATTCTCTCTCTTGGAATTTCTTCTATGTCGTAAAGTTTCTTATAATATTCTTTGATTGTCTTTTTTATTTCTTCATTTTTAAATTGTAGACCACCTTTTTCATCTACTAATTTATTTATCATTTTCTTCTTCTGTTTTTTAAGTTTATAGGCTAACCATCTTCCTGGTTTATTTGCATTTTCAAAAAAGTTTTGTTTTGCTCTTTTTATTTGTTGTGCCAATTTTTCTGAGTCCAACAAATTTAATTTGTTTTATTATGTCCATTTCTCTTTTTAAAGTCTTCTTTTGCAGGTTCATTTGCAGTTCTGATTCTAATTTTTCAAATTTTTCTTTTAATAGTACGTACTGCTGCCTTTTCTGTTTATTTTTCTTTGCCACATATTTTATAGCTATTGAGAGGAAAAAGGAAAAAAAAGAACAAGCCAACTACTTTAGGCCAAATTCAACTGTTCTGGTCAGGTCTCAGATGTAAAACCTTCATTATCTCCAAATAATTTCTGATTAGTTATATCCAGAGTCAACAAATCTGGTTGTTGAAAGTCTTCTCATTTAAAAACTCACACTGAGGCACTTTGTTTAGAGTTTAGACCACGGTCACAGTCTTTCAAAAATATATTTTTTTATTGTTTTATACTGCTGTAATATCTTTTTTCACCACTAGATGTCCTCTTTTGCTATTTAGTCAATGTCTAATTAGAAAGTTATTGCAAAGTTTTCCTTTTAAAATTCTTTACAGGTTATTTACTCTTAGGATTGTAGCTAGAAAATTTGTTTCCACCTCTTACAAAACAAGTAATCTTTTTTGAATCAATCTGAGTCCAATTTTAAGAGATTTTTTGTATTCCTTAAAAACCTTCTTCCTTGTAATTGCTCGCTGCTTTTAACTTCTCCTCTAGTCCTTCTGAGATCTTTGCTTTTTAGCTCTGCCCAGTCAGGGGATCAACGTTTTAATTGTAGTTCCAAAAGGAAAAGGAGCAAAGGCTGGCTCACCCAGTTTCAGCATGCTGTTGACAGTCAGCTGTTTGGTGGAGCGCCGTGGCTCCTCGCTTTCCTTCCAGCTGGTGACGACTTGGGCTGCCTGGGCAAGCTCAGCAGCCTTTCCTCCATCCTTTCAGAGGGTTTCTTCAGTCCGCCTGGACTGACCGCCATCTGGTCCAGGCTCCTGGAGTATCCCTCCTTCTTCATTGCCCCTCCAAGGCAACTTTCCGACCCCTTGGGGTCACTGGGCATACCGAAATCGGGCTGGGAAGCCAGAGCCCCAGCTTCTTCCATCTATTTCGACGCGCTCCAAGCTGGAAGTACCTAAAGGAAATGGGGGATTTGGCCTACCAGAGTGGGTTCTATACTATCAAGCATCCATATTAACATGGGTAAAAGAATGGATAATTCTTAAAAATAAAAGGTTATATCTGGAGGGGCATGATTTACAATTGGGGTGGCATGCCTTTTTATGATATGGGAAAAATAAAGTTCATAAATATTTCCAAAATCACTATATAAGAAATGCATTGTTAACAACATGGGAACAAATAAAAAGCAAAATATATTTGAAAATTCCAAGGTGGTTGTCAACAATGGAAGCATCGGTACACCCAAATTTAGTGGACATATAGAAATATTCTAAACTCTGAAGGAACTTAAAATCTAAACAAGAAATGGAAAATCAGGGCATCAACCTATCATGGTGGACACATTTACAAATACAAACTAGATATGATAAAGATGTTAAAATGTATGGGTTTTATAAGAAACAAACTGTGTTTGATAAGACTTTGTTAACTTTGGATGAAAACTTAATTAAGAAAATGTATAATTTTTTTATTAACTCTGGAAATGGAAGGCGAACAAGTTAAAAAAGCAATGATAAGATGGGTGAACATTTTTGGATACAATATAAAACTAGAAAGATGGCAAAACTTATGGGAAAGAAATTATAAACTGACAATGTCAACTTCTTATAAAGAAAATTTATATAAAATGTTTTATAGATGGCACTTGCCACCAGCAAGATTAGTGAAAATATTTAAAAATATGTCAGATAGATGTTGGAAATGTAAACATAAGTTAGGCACATATTATTATGTTTGGTGGACATGTGATAAAGCAAAGAACTATTGGAAAAAGATACATACTTGGTTAGAAAAGATGTTAGGAGAACATGTTGATTTTAAACCTGAACTTTTTTTTTAGTAGATATAATGCCAGAAAAGATCAATAAACAAAGCTTATATTTGGAACTTCCGGTTTGCCATCGCAGCCTGGGCAGATGCATGGAGGCAAGTCTCGTCTCCAGCATCTGGTTTTATCCCGCTGGAGGACCCTGGAAAGGGTCGAAAGTTCACCCTGTAGGGGCGATGAGCAAGGAGAGGACCCCCGCTTGATAGCGGAAGAGCAGCAGCTCTTCCTCTTGATCTGGGGCAGCTCTTCAAACCGATGGGGAAAAGACCAGCCATAGTAGTATGGCTTGTCACTAAGCTGCTGACAGCCGAAGTCAAATTTACCACCAAGCACTTTGAAAGCAACGCGGATGAAACTGGGTGAGATCTTATCTTCTCTTTACCCTTCTTCCTGTAAAAGCTCTTTGAAGTATCTTCCCTCTGCGAGGAGAGAGGGAAAGGAATTTCTATCCCACCCTCTAAAAATAGCAGTGTCTGACTACCCAGGGGAATCAAAGCATTAAAAAGAACAACTTTAATCTAAGTGGATTTATATGTTTCTGAAACTTGGGGACCAATTTTTTTTTCCTGTTTTTATTGGAGACTCTTGTTTTTATCTACAAAAAAGAAATATAATAGGAAAAAGAATTAGAAAAAATTCGGGACTTAAAAAATCCTTAAATGACACCAGTGACATCTTGTGGTGAAGCTTGGTATGGCAATTTGTTATTTCCCAAAAAGAGACTTGGCTTAAAGCCCAGACCTTGATAAGACCTACTTGTCCTTGGTATTATCTCTGAAGACTTAGCTGCAAGAGAACAGCTGGGCAGCAAAATTGGCTTATTTGAACTGTGAATGTAAACCTTTACTGAATTTTGCTTAACAAATAACTTTTACTAGAAAGACTATCCACAAAGAAGTGAAAGAGATGGATGAAGACCAGGAAAAGATTCTTGCTATGCTGAAAGCAATACATGAAACCATTCTTTTAGCTTGTGACAAAATGAGACCTAAAGTAAAAGATCAAGATGCCAGCTCAGCTGTACAAAGCCAAATTGTGACTACTGCCAAAGAACTAACAATGCAGAAGATAACAGAAGAAGTGGGATAACCAAATATTAGGACAGAGGACTCAATTGACTAACAAATATAGCTGATGGAAAATCCAGAAAAGGAAGTGACAACACTGAAAATGGAAATGACTCTCTATATGAATCAGAAGGAATTGGAGAAAGAAGTAGAACAGATTGAATTGAAGACAAATATATTAGAGCAAGCATGGGGAACTGGAATAACAGGGAGACAATTTAACGAATACAAATGGGCTAGTCCTTCCAGAAAACTGGCAATCAAATGGTCTCCTTTAATTCAAATAACATATATAAGAATAGAGGGAGATCTATTTGATGATTTAAAGGCACTGATATGGAAGCCTAGTTGGCAAAATAAGAAAGCTAGATTAAGGTTGAAAAAATTGGGACTTTGACTCATTAGAGGGGATTTTATATTGCCAATATTTAAAAAGGGAGATGTTGAGACAAGGGGAATTTTAGTTATTAGATTTAAATATTTGGAAATCAGTCAAAAATAAGGATTTTATCGGTTCAATATTTAAAAATTAGATCTAAGAGGGAAAAGAAAATTAAATACTATGAATATGTTTAATTTATTGATTAATCTAGGCAATATATATAATGGTTTTTGATTTATTAAAGGGGACATTGTGTTATTAAGTAGATGATTTAATATGGTGGGAAATAGATAACTCTTAGGAAATAGAACAAGATTATATTTAAATAGATAAAATGTGTATTTTGGATATTATAGTTTGTTATGTAGTGAAATAAGGGAAATTTTGGTTACTCAAAGTCTGAAAATTATAAATATCAAAGGTTAAATTGGAATATTGACAAGAAATTAAAAAATGACTAAAAATCAATAACAGGATATGGATTGTTTATAAAGATTGAATGTAATTAAGATATGTATAAGCTAAAAATGTATTGATAAATGTAATAATGATGTCCTTATTGAATTGATATAATTAGAAATGTACCAACCTGAACATGAGACAGTAATTGTTAAGGGAAAAAGAGAAGAAATATTTGATGTTGTAGCCTGAGATTTGTACTAAGATATTGTTATCGAGCTATTGATTAACCCAGTCACCATGTTGCTTTTTAAATATTCAAATGTATAATTGGAAAATTAATTAAATGTTATAAAAAAATAAACAAAGCTTATATTTGACTTTGCACGTCATAACAGCAGCAAGAATTACACTTGCGCAATACTGGAAGAATGAAAGAATATCATCAGATGAAGAAATAATTAAAAAAATATTAGAATGTGCAGAGATAGACAGATTGACTATGAGACTGAAAGAAAAGGAAGAAACGGACTATTATCAAACCTGGAACTTATTTTACGATTGGCTAGGGGAAAGAATAAAGGATTAGGAATTAAATATGTTTTAGCATATGTAAACTCAGACAGCACATTGGTTGAAAAATGATTGTTGTTTGTATGGAAAAAATGAATAAAAAACTTATAAAAAAGAAATTATAAATTGACAATGTCAACCTTTTATAAAGAAAACTTATATAAAATGTTTTATAGATGGCACTTGCCACCAGCAAGATTAGCAAAAAATATTTTAAAATATATCAGATAGATGTTGGAAATGTAATCACAAATCAGGTACTTATTATCATGTATGGTGGACATGTATTAAAGCAAAGAGATATTGGACAAAAATACATACTTGGCTTAGAAAGGATATTGGAAAACATGTAGATTTTAAATCTGAACTTTTTTTTACTAGGTATAATGCCAGAAAAGTTTGACAAGCAAAGTATATGCTTAATTTTACATGTGACAACAGCGCTAAGAATCATATTCGCACAATATTGGAAAAATGAAGAAATACCACCAGAGGAAAAAATAATTAAAAAAATATTAGACTGTGCAGAAATGGACAAACTTACTCTGAGGTTGAAAGAAAAAGAAGAGACAGAATATTTTCAAACTTGGGACTTATTTTATTAATGGCTGGAGAAACGAACAAGGGATTAGGAATTTAATTTGTATTAGTGAATGATAAATTCAGACAACACGTTTTTTGAATTACTTTTGAATTGTATTAAAAAATCAATAAAAACGTATAAAAGAAAAAAGAAAATTGTTTCCAGAAAAACATTGTTATGGGCTATGTACTTTGAATAATGAGATATTCTAGGAATGTAGTATTCACCTTGGTTTAGTTCCTTCCATGGGTTTTCATGGGTATCCACATGGGGTTAACAAGTCAAGATGCTGATATAACCAGGCTTTTAAAGCCCAGCCTCTTTTTTTACAGAGGTTGAAAATGGTAGGCACTGCGGACGCAGGAAGACGAGCTCCATCTTCCACGTCAGAATTTGTTCTGCTGGGGGATCCTGGAAAGGGTCGAAAATCACCTTGTAGGGGCGATGAGCAAGGAGGGGACCCCCATTTGATCGCGGGAGGGCGGTGGCCCTTCCATTTGATCCGGGGAAGCCCTCCACACCAGCGGGGGAAAGACCGGCCATACCAATATGGACGGCCACTAAGCTGCTGATAGCCGAAGTCAAAAGTACCACCAAGCAACTTTAAAGCAATACGGATGAAACTGGGTGAGATCTGATCCTCTCTTTAAGATTTTAAATATTTTTTCCTGTAAAAGGTGCCCAAAGTATTTTTGCCCCTGTGAGGTGAGAGGGAAGGGAATTTTTACCCCACCCTCTAAGAAAAGCGGCAACTAACTACCTAGGGGTAAGAGAGCAACTATAAGAACAATTTTAATCTAATTGGATGTATATTCTTTTGAAACTTGGGGACTAAAAGTGTTCCTTTTCTCATTGGAGACATTTGTTTAAAAAACCACCATATAAATTTTGGATTTAAAAAGCTTAAAACGGCATCAGTGACATCTTGTGGCAAAGTATGGTATTACAATTTGTTATTGCCTAAAAGAGACTTGGCTTGAAGCCCAGACTTTAGATAAAATTTCTTTGACCTTGACAGCTACCACCTGTGAAATACCCAGCTGCAAAGAAGAAACTTCTGGGCGGCATATCTAGCCTGCTGGAACTATGAATGTAAACTTTTACTGACTCTCAGAGCTATACTTGGGGAATTGCTTTCCTATTTCTTTACATAAGAAGCATATGTTATTATATGAGATGATGGAACACCTTGAACTATAAACTTTTACTTGACAAACAACATCTACTATAAAGACTACCTATAACACATGAAATATATGTCCCATAACCAGCTACAAAAGACAAAAAACTATTTTTAACATTTGATTTAAAGTCTGCAACTATTAAGAGAATATGGATGAAGACCAGGACAAAATCCTTTCCATGTTGAAATCAATACATGAAATCATCCTTTCAGCTTGTGATGTAATAAGAAGCAACATAAAGCTTAAATATACAAACCCAGACCTTGACTACAACCAAAGAACTAACAATGTAGAAAATAACAGGAAAATTGGAACAACTAAACACCAAGACAGAGGACCCAATTGATCAACAGCCAACGGAAAAATCAGAAAAGGGAGTGACAACATTGAACCTGGAAAAGACTTTTTACAAAAATCAGAAGAAATTTGAGGAAAAGGAAGAACAGACTGAATGGAAGATAAACCTATCAGGACAATTGTGGGAAATTGGAGTAATAGAGAGGCGATCTAATGAATATAAATGGGCTCATTCTTCCAAAAAAACTTCAATCAAATGGTATTTCTTATTCCAAATAATATATATAATAATAGAGGGAGAACTATTTGATGATTCATAGGCATTGACATGGAAGGTTAGCTGGCAAAGGAAGAAAGCCAGAGTAAGGCTGAAGAAAATAATGGCTTTGATTTATTAGAGGGGATATTATATTACTAATTAGAGGGTTGAATATGGTGGAAAATAGATAACTTTTAGAAAATAAAGTAACATTATAATTGAATAGCTAAGATGTGTAACAAGACTATTAGACTTTGGCATGAAAAGGGAAAAAGGGAGAAGTTGAGATAAGGGAAATTTTGATCACCTAATATAAAATTTTTGGAAATCATAAATAACAGTGTTTTTTTTCTTTTCCTTGAATATTGATGGGAAATTAAAGTTTATATATAGGCTAAAAAGTATTGATAAATGTAACAAGAATGTTTTTCCTTAGTTGAAAATAAGAATTTTGTTTGCCCAACATGAGATAACAGATATTATTAGAAAAAGATAGGGGGTATTTGAGCTTCCAATATTAGACATAAACTAAAAAAATTATGTATATTACTGAATTATTGGTTAACACAGACAACTCATATAATGGTTTTGACTTATTAGAGGGGATACTGTATTATTAATTAGATGGTTTAACATGGGGGAAAATAGATAACTTTTAGAAAACAGAACAAAACTATAATCAAATAGATAAGGTGTGTATTTAGAATATTAGACTTTGTTATGAAAAGGAAAAAAGGAAGAAGTTGAGATAAGGGAAACTTTGGTCACCTAAATATAAAACACTTGGAAATCAAATAACAAATGTTAATTTGAATATTGATGGGAAATTAAAGCTTGGGGGAAAAAGCAATAACAGGATATTGATTATATATAAGGATCGAATACAAGCACAGTTAAGATATGTATAAGCTAAAAACTATTGATAACTGTAACAAAGATGTTTTTATTTAGTTGATAATAATAAGAACTGTATTAGCCCAATATGAGATAGTAGATATTAAGGGAAAAAGAGAGGAAATATCTGATGTTGTAACATGAGGTTTATACTAAAGATTTATGTATGATATTGAACTATTGATTAACCCAGTCATCTTGTTGCTTTTTAAATACTCAATTGTAAAATGAGAAAATTAATTATATATATATATATATATATATATATAT
>BFFQ01009611.1:0-23546 GCA_003402635.1 Protobothrops flavoviridis
TATATATATATATAAATGGCAGGCTTTCAAATACACAATTGTGTCCCCCATCTTGACTTTTAAACCATCTGTAACTATTGATACCAGATATTTGCTGAATTTTGGTGCAATCTAATTGGCATTGACTAATGTTAACGTAAGGTCACAGCCTCATCATATTGTCTTGCCTTTAGTAATAAGTCATAACTCTTCCAAAGACAGACCAATAATTTGTTTGATACCATCATTTTGCTTTGTTTTCCCCTCTTCCTTTGTACAAAAGGAAGGAAGGTACTGAGGTCAATCCACATGCCAGTAAAAAAAATTAAGTGACCCAACTTATTTTTGGGAAAAATATCCTACATCAAGAGGATCCTAAAAACAAGAAAAGTATATTATTCAAGTTTAAAGAAAGAGTAATGTTTCAATATACTCTGCCAACCCAACAAATGTGTAATTCAGGATCCAGGTTAAGTGTATAGTAACAACATAGCTAAGTGAGCCATAATTTACGTTCCATGAGAGTTGGATATCAAGCTCCTAAATTTCCATGGCCAAACTTTTTCTTTTTAGGGGAGCATTTTTATTCCCATCCACTTCCAAAAAGAAGGTCCTCCTTATCACTTTTAAGGAAAGACAAAAAATTGGCATTTTAGAGATGTAGAGCTTAGCAGTTGCTGCAGAGCAAGATTGTAAATCATCATGGTTGGAAAAAGATCTCACTCTGCCTCAAAAGATGAGCTTGGTCCAAAATCTAGGGGAAATGAAAAGATTTCTCTATCTTGGCAGAGCCACTTCTCCCTTTCTCTTGTGTGAGGGGGACAAAGGTGGCATCTCACTGAACAACTGTCTAAATGCTCATTGTTGGCTGATTTCCTCTAGTGTGCTTGGTTCCTCTGCCCCAAAGACCAGATGTCCAAGGAACAAGAACTGGCTTCAAGAATGACCCAATTCTTCTCAGCCCCAGGCCTTGTTCTTCCACCATACACTACCCTTTGCCAATCAGGTGCCCACCAAATTGGAGGTCCTGTTCTCAGAACTCCAGGCAGAGGAAGGTTGGCATCAGTTCTCAGAAAAATGCAAAGAAAGCATGGAAGAAGGGTGCAATTACATGGTCCTCTAAGCATGTTGGGCAAATTTCCATTGCTAGAGGTTTTCAAGAAAAGAGTGGACATTCATTTGTCCAGGATAGTATTCTTGCCTCGGGCAGGGGATGGATTAGAAAACCTCCAAGGTCATTTCCAGCCCTAGGATACTATGATTTTATATCATGTTTACGTCATGTTAGCCTAGGATATTATGAATTTTGGACAGAAAGGTTATTAATCCAGCAGTTTTTATTTCTGACTCCAAATTACAATCTGGATTTCTTTGGGCACATTTGGCTCCCCCCCCAATGACCTAAACCTACCCTCTATCCCCACTCTATCCATGGCATTGGAGGGGGTGGTGGTAAAAGTAAAAATGGTGGCTTGTGTGATATAATGAAATCCTTGCCCTCTTTTAGTAGCTCAGGGAAACGGGCTGCAGTCACAAAGCTGCATGCAACCCTCTGCATATTTTCATCTCCTTGCATAGACATTTCCAATTTGTAATCATCCATCAACATTTATTTACAGTCAGCACCAAACACTATAAAACACAAGTATGTAGTACAATAACTACAAAAAGAATTTTAAAATTGCAAGAAAATCCTAAACAATTAGCAGTTAACAATTAATACCAAAAGGGAGGAACTAGTTGTAAAAGATGTAGCTATTGATAAGCATTTTGCAAACTTCTTAGAGGTTTCTGAAGTGTGGTCATCCAGGAGAAGGATAAACTTCCTGGTCACAATTGCAATTAGAATTATTAACAATTGGAAGTATTAAATGTGATCACCACTGGGTGTGCAATAAACATATAAATAGCACTTGTGAGACAGATATCTGAACAGAAACAAGTTCAGTTTTCATATGAGAAGTTAATATATCAACCAGTTGTTGCTCTAACAGGTGGCACCTCAGACTAAAGTAATAGTGTTATGTATTAAGCAATTCAAAGGGTCTGTTATAAAGAAACGGTTAACTGATTGCTTTATTTGAATGATAGACTGACTGTCTGTATAACTTTAAGCCTGTTGTTTTAGGCAGGAATGAGTACTTTAAACTGATTGGTCGCCACTTAGTGGCGGTCTGTATAAATATAAGTTAGGCAGCTGCTAGAGCTTGCTTCTGTGAGAACCTAATAAAGAGCTATTAATTCTACTCCATGTCTTCAATGCCTCGCTGTTCCCACTACACAACAGTGGCAATGAAGGTGGGATTATGCTGCTAGGAAGAAGAGAGCTAAGTCACTAAGGGGTAAGACCAGGCATCAGCGCCCTAGTTGGAACCACGTTCCCCCCTTCTGCCTGCCAGTACGCAAACGCTGGAGGTAGCACCTTCCTAAGGAACCTGTCCCTGGGAAACTCACAGAAGCCCTAGCAGCATAAGACATTGTAGTCATAGCAACAGCCAACCGTGGCCAAAGTAGGCAAACTTTCAGAGTTCCATGTGATGCACCCTGAACGATGGAGTTCGTACGTCTCAAGAATAGAAAACTACTTCAGAGCAAATCAGGTCAGAGAAGATAATTTAAAGGCTGCAACTTTGTTATGTGTTTGTGGCCAAGCCACCTTCGATATAGCCGAGAACCTCGTCGCTCCTGCTCCATTGGAGTCAGTCACCTTCGCTGACTTAAAACTGTTATATCTTCGGTTCTTTAGGCATTGAACGAGGCAGTGTTGAAATAGCAAACAAGTTTATTAACTCAGAACAGAAGCAGCCCTAAAGGCTGCTGCACAACTATTTATACAGTTAGCCTCTAGGTGGCAACCAATAGGTTTAAAGTAACAATTTTCCGCCCCAAACCACATTATCAGCTTGGAGACAGTCAGTCTGGCTTTCAGTAACAGCAACTGTTAAACAATACAGCAATGTAGGTCAGACATTAAGCAAGTGATCTAAAACAGTGGTTCTTAACCTGGGCGATATTGCCCCCCAGTGGGCAATTTCATTTTTCAGGGGGGCGATGGAACGAAAAGGGGCGACGTGGGGGCGAAGGAACAAAAAGTGGGCAATATGGGGGCGATGCAGTGAGAAGTTTTGGGGACACTTTTGAGACTTTTTCATACAGTGAATCGCTGTATATCTATCGTACAAAAACATCAAATCGCTCTCTATTAGTGGATTGAATTGTGTTTTCAAATGTTCCTCCAGCTAGCTTCAGTACAGAACGCCGTATATATGTGAATACGCATCGCTTATCTTCATGCGCGTTGCACAGCAGCCTCTACCCATACAGTGGCGCGCCATTGGCCAGAATATGGGAGATATGGGGAAAAGACTGGAAATAAATTATTTGCATCAATATGTCCTGATGACAATTTTAAAGAAAACAAAAAAAGTGTTTGCATAAATCGAAGAATTATTTTCTATTTTGTGACTGAGAGGTTATGTTGGGAGAGGGGGGCGATGACAACTTCCTCATTGGCTCAAGGGGGCGATTCATTCAAAAAGGTTAAGAACCACTGATCTAAAACAGTTGTGGTCAATACATTACACCCCTCCCCCCTAGATGGCTCAAACTCAATTGCTGGACATAGTCCTGCAGATATTTAGGCAGCCTTCTTGACTGTTCTGAACGTCTAGGGGTTGCAGGGATCTCCCAATCTACCCGCTCGCCTGCCTGACTGGGTAGACCAAGACTCTGAGGTCCAGTGAAGTCAAACCAAAGTCCAATCATGCAGCAATGTCTGCAGGGCTGTCCCTCAGCGCAGTTTGCTGGTCCTGTTCAGCGGATACTGTCTGTCTGTCCGGGGGAAGCTCTCCTACGGCCTTTTCCCTGTCTGCTTGAGTAAGAGTTCTGCTGGAGTGTGCAAGTTCCTCTGTTGGGCCGCTGTCACGCGGCCCTTGTGTGCAGCCCTCTTGAGAGGCCTGAGCCAGTGACTGGTTCGCTAGCCTCCGACGCAGTTGGTCAATGTGCCGGCAAATGACTCACCCATCTTCCAGGACCACCTCATAAGAGAGTGGTCCTGACACCTTAAGAACCATGGCTGCCACTCACAAAGCCCCTTGCCCGTAATTCTGGGTCCAAACCCGGTCACCCACTTGCAAATTCTGAAGTGCCTTTGGCTGAGCAGAGTCCAAGGCAACCCAGTCGGAGTGCAGTCTGTCCAGCTTGGTGATCAAACGTCGGCCCCATCTGAGTTCGGCAGGGCTTCTGCCCATGGCGGTACAGGGAGTTGTGCGTTGGCAGAGTAGAAAATCTGCCAGTCTGTGGGGCCAATCCCCTGTGACAATCCGTTTTAGTGATTCCTTGGTTATTTTCGACACGTGAGATGTAGGACGCCCATCTCTCCGGGTGAGTTACGTTGAATTCTTCGAGCTTCCGGACCTTCGCTTTGTTTCTTCATTCAATGCCTTGTGCTGCTGGCTTCTGTGTAGGCCCTAGGACAGATCTTTAGGGCATGGTGGTCTCCAGCATGGCTTGCTGGCAAACTGAGGGGGGGGGAACATAGTTCTTGTCAGGCTCTGTGCTGACCTCACCACCTAATGACTTCAAGCTCTCTCAATGAAGCAGAACATCCCACCTTCATTGCCACTGTTATATCTTCAGTTCTTTAGGCATTGAATGAGGCAGAGTGTTGAAATAGCGAACAAGTTTATTAACTCAGAACAGAAGCAGCCCTAAAGGCTGCTGCACAGCTATTTATACAGTTAGCCTCTAGGTGGCAACCAATAGGTTTAAAGTAACAGTTTCTTGCCCCAAACCTCATTATCAGCTTGGAGACAGCCAGTCTGACTTTCAGTAACAGCAACTGTTAAACAAAACAGCAATGTACGTCAGACATTAAGCAAGTGATCTAAAACAAGGGTTATAGTCCCACACACATTAAGGAAAAGAGTCTTAGAATCTCTGCACAAGGGTCATCCTGGAATAGTCAGGATGAAGGGACTCACGAGAAGCTACCTGTGGTGGCCAGGGTTGGATAAAGATATTGAGACTCAAGTTAAAGGATGCCAGGTTTGCCAACAGTCCAGACCTGAAATGCCTCAAGCCCCAGTACATCGTTGGGAAACTATGCAAACTCCCTGGTCTAGGATTCACATAGACTATGCAGGACCCTTCCAAGGACAGGTGTTCCTCATCATAGTGGACAGTCACTCAAAGTGGCTTGAGGTAGCACCTGTCCCTTCTATGACTACTGCCAGGACCATCCAGGAACTGCGCAGAATCTTCTCCACACATGGCTTACCCGATGTAATCGTATCAGATAATGGGGCACAATTTACTGCTGCAGAATTTCAGTCATTTCTAAGGTCTAATATGATTAGACATGCCACCTCTGCCCTGTTTCACCCGGCCACTAATGGCCAAGCTTAAAGGATGGTCAGGATGACCAAAGAAGCACTTAAAGACTAACCGGGGGTGATTGGCATCACAGGTTGGCAGACTTTTTGCTCTGCCAACACACTACTCCATGCACATCAACGGGTCATAGCCCAGCAGAGCTGAGATGCGGACGTTGGCTGACTACGAAGCTGGACCATCTCCATCCAGACAGAATTGCAATGGAGACAGTGCAGCCCAAGCCACCGAGGAATTTGCGAGTCGGCGACTGAGTTTGGGCAAGGAACTACGGTCAAGGGGCACTGTGGGTGGTAGCTGTGGTTTGTAAGGTGTCAGAACCACTCTCTTACGAACTGGTCCTGGAAGATGGGCGTGTTTTGTGCCGCCACATCGATCAGCTGCGTCAGCAGCAGGCTAATCTAACCCTCGCTGCCGACCAAGAGGAGAACTGAGGATTGCCTGACAGCGGCAGCGTGTCTCGATCTCCGGAATCCTGTGTGACTCAAAGAGATATACTGGACGACTCAGCCATGGGTGAGTCGCTACTGACCGAAGGAATAATGCCTGCAGATCAGAACATGCTGGAGGACTTATTTCCCAGCCTTTCACGAGCTGCTCCGCTCACAGACGGACGTACAGGTCTACCTGAACAGACCAACCGAAAGGAGACCGGTCTACCTGGCCAGCAAAGACAAACAGGGACTGGTCTACCCAGCCAGGAAAGGCAAACAGAGACTGGTCTACCCGACCAGGGCTGTCAAAAAGACTCTGGTTTACCCAGCCAACTGAGGGTAGACTGGGAACCTCAGGCAGAAATGAGGCAATCGAAACGATTGTGGAAGCCACCTGCTTATCTAAATGAATATGTGCCGTTTATGGATATGTATTGATTTAGGGGGAAGGGATGTTATGTATTAAGCAATTCAAAGGGTCTGTTATAAAGAAACGGTTAACTGATTCCTTTATTTGAATGATAGACTGACTGTCTGTACAACTTTAAGCCTGTTGTTTTAGGCGGGAATGAGTACTTTAAACTGATTGGCCGCCGCCTAGTGGCGGTCCATATAAATATGTCAGGCAGCTGCTAGAGCTTGCTTCTGTGAGAATCTAATAAAGAGCTGTTAATTCTACTCCGTATCTTCAATGCCTTGCTGTTTCCACTACACAACAAATAGTCTCCTATGTATAGAATATAAGATATTAAAGGAACCCTGTAAAAATTTTTACAGTTCAACCCCTGCACTGAAATAAGTAGAGTCCTGACTTATAAATGAAGGTTTTACAAGAGGCAGTAAAAGCAACAATCATCAGTACAAATTATTTGGGACACTGCAAAAGCATATTTAAGCTTATATAGCAAGAAAAAATAAGGTGAAAAGGCAAACGCAAAATATACTCCAGGAAGAGATTAAAAAATTGGAATCTAAATTACAAAAATAGCCCCAGGATGAATTGATTAAAATGGATATGGTTTTGGCTAAACATAAATTAAACATGATAGATCAAGAGGAAAGAGCAAAAGAATTGAAAATAGCAAAACAAAATTTTTTTGAACACGCAAATAAACCTGGGAGCTGGCTCTCTTATAAATTAAAAAAAGAGAAGGAGAAAAGATTTATTCAGGAATTACACGATAAAAATGGAGAGTCACAATGTAAAATGGATAAAAAGAAAGAAATAATTCAGAACTATTTTGAGTCACTATATAAAAAAGAGGAAATAGATGTGGAGAGCATTAAACAATACTTAAAGGCTAATGGCTTGCCTGAATTAAAAGAAGGACAGAGAGAAATATTGAATGGGAAAATAACGGCCTTGGAATTAAAAATTGCGGTGCAAAAACAAAAAAATAATAAAACCCCGGGGCCAGATGGCCTTCCAGGGGAAGTATACAAGACTCTTTACGAGGACTTTGAAAAGATATTATTGGATGTGTATAATGATGTGTTGGAGAAAGCTAAATTACCAGACGCCTGGATAGAAGCCACCATATCCCTTATCCCAAAAGAAGGCACAGACCCCAAACAGATCAAAAATTATAGGCCAATCTCATTGTTGAACACTGATTATAAAATTTTTACTAACATAATTACAGAAAGATTTAAACTAATATTACAGGATATAATACACCCAGATCAAAATGGTTTTTTACCTACAAGACAAATTAGAAATAATACGAGAACAGTATTAAATGTCTTAGAATATTACAAAGCACACCTGGGAAAAAGGTAGCACTAATTTTTTTAGATGCTCAGAAAACATTTGATAATCTCAGTTGGCAATTCATGTTCCAACATATTGAGGACATGAAATTTGGGGGGAAATTCGAGAACATGATAAAGGCAATATATAAAACACAAAAGGCCAGCGTGATAATCGAGGTAATGATCCACCCTAACACCTTGGATAAAAAAATGATTAGATACAAAGAACTATTAGATAACCAAGGAAGCCTCAAATTAAGATAAGAATTAGAAGAACAAGGAATAATCATAGATTGGTGGCCATACTTACAGATCCAACATAGTAAGGATATGGAACAGCACGGAATAAGCCAGACTCCACATCAATTGGATAAAATTTTAACAGGTAAGGAAGGAAAATTTTTAACAAAAACCTATAAATATTTATTAGAGATAGATTTGGAGGAAGAAATAGTGAAAGGGCCAATGATAGCATGGGCACGAAATGTGGGCTGAAATATAAAACTGGAAGAATTATGGAACATAAATTGTAAACTGACATTGTCAACTGCATATAGGGAAAATCAATACAAAATGTTCTATAGATGGCATTTAACACCGGCGAGATTGGCCAAAATGTACAAAAATATGAATCCGGAATGTTGGAAATGTAAAAATAAGGAAGGAACATTCTATCACATGTGGTGGCTGTGTCCTAAAGCAAAAACCTATTGGGAACGGATAAGGAACTGGATACAGGAGATAACTAAGGTGCAAATTGAACTCAAACCTGAACTATTTCTTTTGGGTATAATAAATTTAAAGATGGAAAAACAACTCCAATACATCATTATACATATATTAACAGCAGCCCGCATAGTATATGCCCAGTGTTGGAAGGGTGAAAACATACCTACAAACAATATGATTATATACAAAATCCTAGAATGCGCGGAAATGAACAAACTTTTGTTAGAATTAAAAGACAAAGAGTGCAACTGTCAGAACCCACTTCAATACCTCATCCCAAGAAAGCAGAACTCATGGAAGCAAGCTCTTCCAAAAGGAACTTTTATTAGGAGAAGCTGATAGTAGGCATACTAGACAGGATCTGAGGTTTTCCCCCTCAGATCAATAATTTGAAGTGTCCCCAAGCAAACCCCACCCCATAGTTCATCCAGACGGTTCAAACTGGCCAATCTCCAGGTGTTAAGTCCATCGTGGGAAAGGGGAGATAACATCAGGCCGGCTCTGGCTGTAGCTGCAATGGCTAGGCGATTCTTCACAGCTTCTCTTGAGAGCGGAGAGATAAGCTGGTTACCGGAGGTTGCATTCCTTTCTTCCTCCCCCCCTTTTCTAGTTGACAGTTTAAAGAGAGGAAATAACAGAGAGAAATAGTGCAGGAAAGCAAAGTGTTACATTGTAGCGATAGAGGAAGCTAAGGCAATAAACCCGTGATCATTCCCCCCTCCCCTCTAGGAGTATGGCAGAACCCAGGTAGAGAAGAGAATGGAATTCGAGTCAGAGAGAGAAGCAAGGGAAGTAGGAGATCAAACAGATATGGGTTCTGACATCTGCCCCCCTTAAAAATATGAGAGATCAATCTGTTGAGAGACAAAAAAAATTGTAAGAGGTTAGTCTGGTTTGTTCAGGTAGTCCGTGTGAAACTTCTTTAATAGTTTGGGGGCTCTAACGTGATGTTTGTGCACCCATTCGTTTTGGGAGGAGGGAAGGTGCTTCCACACTGCTAAGTATTGGGTTGCCCCGTGGTATTTCCAGGAGTCAAGGATTTATTTTATTTCAAAATGCTGCTCCCCCTCAACCATGATGGGAGGGGGTGGTGGGGCGATGGCTGGTCGTAACGGTGATCGCTGCTCTAGTTTTAGTAGGCTGCAGTGGAAGGTAGGGTGAATCTGTATTTTGTGGATAAGTAAACTATTTCCCCTACAACGAATGGTTTTGGTTCGATTCTTTTCTTATCTGTCTATGCTTTATATGCCTGTCTAGCTTCATCTAGTGCTTTTCTAACTACTGGCCAGGTGGTTTTTAATTGTGTGATCCACTCCTTCAAGGAGGGAATGACCGGCTCGGTGGCACTTACTTCCGGCATGGGGTTGAAGCTTTGGCCCGTAGCTACTTGGAATGGGGTATAGGCCATGCTGGAATGGACCGCGTTGTTGTATTCTACTTCTGCGAAAGGGAGCAGGTCGGTCCAGTTCATCTGTTGGAAATTAATAAAGCATCTTAGATATTGTTCAAGTACTAAGTTCGAATGTTCTTTCCTCCCATTCGTCTGAGGATGACTAGATGACAGCCCCTGGTGGTTCCCAGAAGGGATAGGAACTCTTTCCAAAAGTCCAATTTGAATTGCACCCCTCTGTCCGATATTACACGTTGGAGTGCCCCATGCAGTCTATATATGTACTGGACAAACAGCTTTGCTAAGGCTTTAGCAGTGGAAATTTTTGGACAAGGGATGAAGTGTACTTATTTTGAGAATAAGTCCGTGACCACCCAGATCGCTGTATTTCCGCTACTTTCAGGTAGTTCTACTATGAAGTACATGGAGATTTCCTTCCAGGGGGCTGAGGGGCTTGCCATTGGCTGTAGCAGTTCGGGGGCTTTTCCTTGCAGTCTCTTAGCAGCTGCATAAGTTAGGCAGCTGGCTACATAGCTCTCAATGTCCTTTTTCATAGATGGCCACCAGAAATGTCTTTTTACTAGATGCAGCATTTTCACGAATCCAAAGTGGCCTGCTGGTTTTGTGTCATGGCAGAGTTGCATAAACGTAATCCTCTGGGGTTTGGGACATACAGCTTCTCCCCCACCCATGGCAAGCTGTCAATGATAGAGCATAGGTTTTTGTGGCTCTGGAACCATTCATCGGTTTCTAGAGCCTTCCTGAATTCGATCCCTGCTTGGCTGGCTATCAGCTGCTTTAGCTTTGCTTGAGCTCTTGTGGTTACTTGCACTGCCAGCTGCACTCCCGGCATGAGCAGTTTGGAGATAGTTGGCCGGGAGCTATTGTACTGGGGCATGCGGGATAGGGCATCTGCCAGGAAATTCCTCCCCCCTGGTAGGTGTTTGATCTTGAATGTAAACTGGTGGAAGTGCTGTGACTACTGGGCTTGTTTGGGGGTGAGTTTCCTGGGCATTTTTAGGGCTTCCAAGTTCTTATGGTCTGTCCAGACCTGGAACGGGATTTTATTCCCTTCTAGGAAGTGCCGCCAGGTGAGGAGTGCCCACCTCACAGTGTATGCCTCTTTTTTTCCCACACCACCCAACATTCCTGTCATGCCCTCCAGGCTTGACACAAATGGGTGGGAGAAGGCGAGGACGGCGCAAAGAGAATGGACGGCAGCAAGCCACCCACTCCCAACCAGCCACAGCTGCCGCCGCAACCTGCTGGCATGTGGGCGCAAGCTGGGCATCCCTGGGGCCTTCGCTGGGTCGCTGAAAACGCCGACAAGCTGCTCGTTATCCCCGGTGGTGTTTCCTAGACCACCAAACAGCTGACAGGCTGGCGGTTCGGCGGATGGCCAGGGGATCGGTTCGAGGGCAACACCAGTTCGCCGACAGCCCACAGGACAACCAGAGGTTGTGGACTTACTGGGGAAGCAGCTAAGATGGCAATGAGGTGAACGGGTTGCAGGCAGTGGAGGCCAAGGGGCTGATGGGGGTTGCTGTCGGCCGTTTAACAGATTTTCGGCCGGATGCTGGTTAGATGGGTGGGGGTGGGATTTAGTGTGTGAGCATATTTAAATAGCGCTGGGAGGCGGTTGCTCCCAGCGGGAGCTTTGAGAGCACAGGAAGCACGGTTTGTTTGCCTTGTATGCCAACGGTTCCTTACAGTAAACATTGATTCTGCCTGTGAATTGCTTGCCTCGGTGTCTTTCTTGCCTGGAGTCAGCTAGGACCATTGACAGGAAGTTTGCGCTCCCCCCTTTTACTCTCCATACCCTCCCTCCTGTATTTGCACCCAGGCCTTCCTGGGGCCAGGCTGCTTTGCTTGAGACTATGGCTGAAGGTGCCCAGGAGGTGGTGCCTGCAGGGACGGGGGTGGAAGAGGCTCCATCTGGGGTGCTGGAACCAGCCCTTCAGGACACTGACCAACCTGTGGTGCATCCAAAAGTGGTGGAAGCGTGGCCAGCGGAACAGCACAGTGACGTCCCGGAGGCCCAGGGGGCTGCATCAGGAGGAGATGGCCTTTCAGGGGAATGGTGGCATAGCCCAGCCATTACCGGTCTGGTGGCTAGCACCTGGAGATGAGGGGCAGCCGATGTCCCAGTGGAGGGAGAGGTGTGTAACCGAAGAGGATGAGGAGGACTGGAGTTACTCCACGGCCCCTGGCCAGATTACGATGGACATCTTACAGGAGCACTTCGGAGAAGCTGGCTACCAGGACTCCTCCCCTTGGCAACGATGGGACCAGGGGACAGAAGCATCAACGTGGTTACAACCCGGTTCCTCATCGCTTCAGTCAGGCACAGGTCGTTTCCGGTTGGCTAGTCCAAAGTTGAAGTTGGACAGTAGCCATGGAAGTGACATGCAACAGGTGAGGGGTGCAGGTCAGGGTGCACGCCGGCAGGCTGATAGGTCACAGGCTGGTGGCACAGGTGGACTGTTTCCTGTTCCAACGGCAGCTCTTGTCAGGAGGTCAGGTCCTGGGATTGGGGCCCCAGACAGAAGGGGAATAGGTTCCATGCAAAGCACACATACTAACGACCCCTGGTTATTGGAGCATCCAACTGTATTAACCAAGAGGGGATGTTTAGCATGGAAGGGCGATAAGATCTACGTTCCGGAAAAGGTACGGACAAAGGTACTCCACCGGAGCCATGATGTTAAGCAGGCCGGGCATTTTGGCTTCCTAAAAACCTTGCATTTACTCAAACGCAAGTTCTGGTGGCCAGGTATGAAAACAGATGTGGAGATGTATGTACGGGAATGTCCCATATGTGCTATTGCAAAACCCCATGTAGGGAAACCGCCTGGCCTATTGCAGCAGGTCTCCGATCCGACCTGGCCTTGGGAGGAGATCGCCATGGACTTTATTGTAGACCTGCCAGACAGTCATGGCAATACGGTGATATGGACAACGGTCCTACCTGACTCCGGGCTCTCTCTGACTTCATCTCAGAGAGTTTTCTGGACGTGTAGGCACAGGGTTGCAACTGCCCCTTGTAGTTTTCCTGTAGCAATACTGCTCCTACTGGTACGTCACTTGCATCGGCTTGGATTACGAATGGCTTATCTGGGTCGGGGTGTTTTAGGACTGGTTCAGCCAAAAAAAGTCTTTTTGGTCTTTCAAATTCAGCTTGACATTCCATCATCCAGGTTAGTGGCTGACTAGGTTTTACTGTGCCTCCCCCTTTTGTCTTTAATAAGTTTGTGATAGGTAGGGCAATCTGGGTGAAAGAAGGGATGAACTGACGGTAGAAATTAGCGAACTCCAGGAAGCTTTGTAGTTGCTTTCTCGTGCGGGATGGCGCCCACTCTAGCACTGCCCGGACCTTTTTGGGGTCCATTTCTATGCCTTTGGTTGATATGCGGTAGCTCAGATAGTCAATTCTCTGTTTGTGAAACTCGCACTTTGATAGTTTTGCATAGAGGTTGGCTGCCCTCAGTTTTTTCAAAACTGCTCTGACTAATTTTACGTGCTGCTCTTTAGTCTCCGTAAATATAAGTATGTCATCCAGGTAGATGAGGATCCCTTTGTATAGGTGCTCCCTCAGTACCTTATTGATCAGCTGCATGAAGACTGTGGGGACTCCCTGCAGCCCAAATGGCAAGACCTTAAATTGGTAGCATCCCATAGGGCAGTTGTACGCGGTCTTCCACTCGTCCCCCTCCTTAATTCTAATGTGATAGTAGGCTTCCCTTAAGTCCAGTTTTGTGAAGATTTTACTCTTCGATAGGTGGGACAGCATGTCTTCCATGAGGGGGAGAGTGTACAGGTTGCTTTTGCTTATGGCATTCAAGGCACGATGATCCACGCACATGTGCAATGTGCCATCTTTCTTTTCCTTGAACAGGACTGGGGCCACTACCTTTTGGGGGGAAGCTGGCTCAATGAACCCCCTCTCCAGATTCTTATCTACAATTTTTTTCATTTCTTGTAGCTCCTCGGGGCTCATGGAGTACAATCTAGGTTTTGGGAGCTTTGCTCCAGGCTTGATTTCTATCGCACAGTCTGTGGGTCAGTGGGGGGGTAGCTCATCCGCCCGCTCCTCGCTGAATACTTCAGCGAGGTCCCTGTACTCCTTGGGTATTTCGGGCAATGCTTTTTTCCTTCTCCACTGCTGCTTTTTCCGGAGGGGGACTCTCGGGATCTCCCTGGGATGGCGATCCCGTTCGATCCCCTTTTGGGAACCTGAGTTCCACTGTCCTCCAGTCCATTCGGGAATTCCATTTCTTCAGCCACGCCAACCCCAGTATTATTGGGCACTCCATGCCTGGGGTCACCACGAATGTTAAAGTCTCCTCATGGTCCCCCAGGGTAAGGTGGATTGGTAGTGTGGCTAGAGTAGCTGGCATTCCCCCTGCTATGGACCCATCTAACTGACCGAAGGATATCAGTTTCTTCAGCCTCCTCACCGGAATGCCCAGGGTCCCCACCAGCGTTGGGCTAATAAGGCAACACGTGCAGCCAGAGTCTAGTAGGGCTTTAACCTTTGCAGCTTCGGGCATGGAGGGGGCTAGGATAGTCACTGTCCAGATGAGGGGCGTGATGGGTCCACTTACCAGGGGTTCATCCTCGGAGTTGTCATCTGATGAGTTGGACACTACCGCGGCGTAGACCGGGGTTCCCTTCCCCCATTGGGCAGAGGGGGGGAACTTGGCCTCAGTGCCCCTCATGGCTGGTTCTCACAGTTTGGTAGGCGACCTTCCCAACTTCCCGGCTGGTGTCCGGTTGGCCTTCTCCTGGGTTTCCATGAGCGGCATTCTGCGGTGTGATATCCCTCTTTCCCGCACTTGAAACAGCCGGTGGTCTTCTTAGCTGTGGGTTGAGACCTCGGTGGTTCACGTGACAGCTCAGGGAGTGATCGGTTCCAGGGCTTCCCTCTGCAATGTCTCTTTAGCAGGTCAATCTTGGCTTCCTCTGCCAGGACGTACCAATATTGCAATTGATGTGGGTCTCCCCGGGATAGGCAGACATCGTAGAGGTCGTAATTCAGTCCATCCTTGAAGTGGCTAAGCAGGATGTCTTCCGGCCAATTCAGCTTGCTAGCAATGGCTCGGAACTCCTGGGTGTACTTGACCACTGGCCGTCTGCCCTGCTTCACCGTTTTAATCTTCTCAAGGACCTTCCGGTCTGCCAACAGGTCCTCGAATCGTCATCTAAGGGAGAACATGAATTGGTTGAAGTTCTGGAGCTCTGGGGCATCGGAGTCGTGTAGGTCTACCACCCAGTCAGCTGCCACGCTGTCCAGGGCCACCTGTACAATGCAGATCCGAGCTTTGTCAGTGGGGATGTCTCGGCCGTATTCTTCCATGTAGTTGAGGACTTGGGTTAAGAAGAACCCCAGGCGCCGTGGCTCTCCCCGGAACTTCACGTCCAGCGGTGGGAATTTCTGGATGGATCGACACCTACGTCTCCATCTGTGGTGTTGTCCATCCTGATCAGCATCTACCCACTGGGGAGTGGGGCTGCTGCCACGACGGCTGTGGTCTCGGTTGCTCCGCCTGACGTTCCTGGGGCCTCGGCTTCGGACTCCCCCTCGGTGTCTCTTTCACTGCAGCCCAAGGTAATGGTACAGCTGCGCGTTTGGTCTTTTCATCTTTGAGGGAGACGAGGGTGGATTTCATCAGGTCGATCACTTTCTCCAGGATCCAGTTCGACTGCTTCCTGCGATCATCCTCATCTTTGCTGAAGTGCAGTGACCTCTCCATCTTTTGGTTCCATCCCGTTGGTGGCTGCCTTGCCTCAGCGTCACCTTTCTCGACTTTTTTCTCCCACTCATCCTTTTTGCCTATGCCCATGGACCAGCGAGGCTTATGGCTGTGCATCTCTACCACCTCTTCCTCCGAGGTGTAGGGTGTCTCAGAGGCAGACAGCTGGCAGGGTTCCAACCGGAGGGAGGGCTCCCCTTTCATGGTGGCTTCCCCCTTCTCTGCACTGGTGTCCGACATGGTAGACTTTGTAAAGTCCCCCAGCAAGATTCGTCCTTCCAGGTTGACCACTATTGCAGATCCTGTCTAATGTCAGGACACACTTCCATACCTCATCCCAAGAAAGCAGAACTCATGGAAGCAAGCTCTTCCAAAAGGAACTTTTATTAGGAGAAGCTGATAGTAGGCATACTAGACAGGATCTGAGGTTTTCCCCTTCAGATCAATAATTTGAAGTGTCCCCAAGCAAACCCCACCCCATAGTTCATCCGGACGGTTCAAACTGGCCAATCTCCAGGTGTTAAGTCCATTGTGGGAAAGGGGAGATAACATCATGCCGGTTCTGGCTGTAGCTGCGATAGCTAGGCGATTCTTCACAGCTTCTCTTGTGAGCAGAGATAAGCTGGTTACCAGAAGTTGCATTCCTTTCTTCCTCCCCCCCTTTTCTAGTTGACCGTTTAAGGAGAGGAAATCACAGAGAGAAATAGTGCAGGAAAGCAAAGTGTTACACTGTGGCGATAGAAGAAGCTAAGCAATAATGAAGGAGAGCAAAGTGTTACATTGTAGCAATAGAGGAAGCTAAGGCAATAAACCCGCAATCATTCCCCCCTTCCCTCTAGGAGTATGGCAGAACCCAGGGAGAGAAGAGAATGGAATTTGGGTCAGAGAGAGAAGCAAGGGAAGTATGAGATCAAACAGATATGGGTTCTGACAGCAACTTTCATTTGTGGACAGTTCTTCTCTCCAAAACTGACAAACCACGGGAAACCAACCAACCAACCAACATCTAAACAGCCTGGTGCTTTGCATGATGACTTGTCTCCTGCTGAAGTGAAAGGGGACCCTTTTCTTCCCTAGCATTATGTACAGTTTTAGGCAGATGTTTGTCCTCCAAGCTTGCAGCTTGGCTCCCAGATGTTTTCTTCTTCAGGAATTTCAAGCGCCCTTTCCTCCAATTAACTATGGGGTTCCATTTCTTTAGCCATGCTAAACCTAGTACTAATGGCCATTCCATACTAGGAGCTACAACAAATGCTAAAGTCTCTGAGTGGTCCCCTATGGCAATATGCAGGGGCCTGGTGGCAAAACTGGTGGGAACTCCCCCTGTGACAGACCCATTGAGTTGGCAGAAAGTGATTGGGGGTTTTAGTCTCCTGAGGGATATTCCCATTTTCCCCACTAGTTTTGGGCTGATTAGGCAGTAGGTGCAACCTGAGTCCAGCAAAGCTGCTAATTTTGCTCTCTTCCCAGTGCCCGGTATGGACAGTTCCAGGGGCACGGTTATGGGGTCAATTGGGCCACTTACCAAGTGGTCGTTCTTATAGTCACTCTCAGCTACCTCGGAGTCATCGTTTGCAGGAGCCGGAGCTTGACTCTCCGCCCCATGGGCTCAGGAAAGCTCTACAGTCTCCTCAAACGCCATCACCGGCTCTCTTGGGCACAGCGTTGTTTTCATAGGTCTGCCAGTGGGTTGCCGGTCTCCTTTCTTTTCTTTTTTTATAAATATTTTATTAATTTTCTAGTTTTACAATCAAATACTTAATAGACAATATGTTGTCTGGGTCCATTAGTAATTCAGTGGTATAAATTAACTTCTTCAATCTAGATCCAATATTACGCCATCAAATGTTTCCTCTCTTTTTCTGGTAGTACCTGTTTTCCCACACTAGGCAAATACAATTCTTTCTGTTATTAATAAATATACAATTGAATATCAACATCTTTGTTACATTTTTCTCATATCAATTATCAGGTTTAGATAACTTTTCTGACCAAAACATATCCTAATTGCATTTGCACTTAATATCCATATCCTATTTTCACTTTTTTTTAAAAAAAAAAAAATTAATTTCCCACCAGTGTTCAAAATCTCTCTATTGTTTATAATTTCAAAGTAAGTTATATTTGGGTAACCAAAAGCTTCCCTTATTCAAACTTCTTAGCATTTTCCTGTTTCCCTTCTTGTACCAAAATCTAATATACTAGTTACAAATCTTATCTTTCTAGTTATGATAGTACTTCTATTTCTAGCAATTATATATTCTCCACCATATTCAGACATCTAGTTAATAATATAATATCCCATCTAATGGATCAAAACCTCTATTTTTTTTAGTCTTACTCTAGCTTTCTTCCTTTGCCAACTAACTTTCCAAGTCAATGCATTTGAATCAAGTAATTTTTTCTCTGTTTTTATGTATATTGTTTGGAATAAGAAAGACCATTTGGTTAAAGTATTTTTGGAAGAACGAACCCATTGATATTCATTAAACAGCCTCCCTCCTTCTACAGTTCCCCACAGTTCTCCTAACAGCTCTATCTTCAATTCAATCAGTTCTTCCTTTTCTTCAAATATGTCCTGAATTCTTAATTGGTAAGATGTCTTTTCCATTTCTGATATTATCGCTCTGTCTTCTAGTTCTTCAGTTGTCTCAATCTGGTTTCTTCCTTTAGGTCCTTAATATTTGCATCTGCTTCCTCTAGTTTTCCTTCTATTAGTCATGTTCTGGGTTTGTAAATTTAGATTAGAAAATTGTTCTTTTATCTCCTTTGTGTTATTTCTAGTCTCATCATGAGCTACAGCAGTGATGGCGAACCTTTTAGAGACCGAGTGCCCCAAAACTGCCCCCGCCTCTCCGTCCATCCCCGCTCTGCGCCCCGCCCACCCGCATGGCCACCCACCACCTCCACGGCTCACCAGAGATCACCCAGGCAGCCCAGCAGCGCCATGGTGGCCACACCCTCCGCCCATGCCCCGCAGCATCATCTGTGTGTGACAGGGCATGAGGGCAGAGTCTTTTCCCCACTGCCTGGCTGCCATGCCCTTGGCTGTGCTGCTCTGTGCGGACAGCACTTGGGGGCAACTCTCCTCTGGGAGGGAGGAAGGGGCCATGGGGGGGAGGCGGGACTGGGGCGATGGGACTGGGGCGATGGTGCTCGTGCCTACAGAGAGGGCTCTGAGTGCCACCTCTGGCACGCGTGCCATAAGTTCGCCACCACTGAGCTACAGCAACAGTCTCTCGTATTGATTTTAAATGGAGAAAATTTCTTTCTGATCTTCATCCATATTTTCATGGTAGTATGTCAAACTTAAGACTTTGGGGACAGGTGTTAGAGATGGTTTTTTTACCATTTAAAGTTGAGTATGGGACATCCATTTCATTTTTTGTAGGTGGTCTTTATAATAAAAAATGTTAATCAATGAAGGATTTGTAATCCAAAATATTCCATCATTTCAAGCAATGATGTGTGTTTCTCCTGCAGGGAAATAGTTCCACAACACAGCTCTGAAAGTCAGGTAATATTTATATTCATTGTTCAGGCAAGCCAGTTTCAAAATAGTTCTTCATCTCTGTCACATCGATAAGCAGCCCAAAAGTTTTTGTTTTTTCCCTTTTCCCAGCTGAAGTTTTCAAAGGTCAGCTTCCAAGGTCAGCAAGAGTCTTATCTAAATCTGGGCTTCAAGCCAAGTTTCCTTAGGCATAACAAATAGTAGTGCTGTAATTCGCCACTAGATGTCATTGGCACTGTTTTTCAGCTTCTTAAATCCCAACTTATAATATAAGCTTTTCAAATCCCTTTTTAAAAAAAAAAAAAAAAAAGTCTCAAAAGCGCTTTTAGTCCCCAAATTTCAAAGCCATAAATGTATATTAATTCCAAATTAATCTTGTAATTTTCTGTTTCCCCCAAGTAATTAATTCACCACTTTTCTTTTCCTGAGGGAATGGGATGGAAATTCCCCTTCCTTCTCTCATCGGGGAGGGTGCTTTGGGCAGTTTTTCCTAGGAAGAAATCTTAGAGTCATAAAGAGAGGATAGAGTCTCATCCAGTTTCATCCATGTTGCTGTAAGGTTGCTTGTTAGTGCTTATTGTCTTCCATTGTCAGCAGCTTCTGACTGGCTACACAAACCCGCCAGTTTGGAGGGTTTCCTTGGATCAAACGGAAGGGCTGCTGCCCTCCCACGATCAAGGAGGGTCCCCTCCTTGATTGTCGCCTCTATGGGGTGACTTTTGACCCTTTCCGGGGTCCCCAATGGGGTGAAATCGAACGTGAAAGATGGAGCACCGTCTTCCTGCATCCATCTCACAGTGATGTCAAAACAAAAAGCCCCAGTCTCCTTTCTTATCTGGCACCCTGCTGCGGCAGTCAACTGCTCAGTGCCCTTCTTTTCTGCATTTGAAGCAGGCAATAGAACGGGGTGTGCACGGTGATGGTCAGGCCGTCTGAGCTCTCCTCTCAGATGTTGGTTTGAAGGTGAGTCTCACCGGGTGGTGCTGGTGTTTGCTTTGGTCTATTTCCACCTCTTCTGATAAGAGGCACCAATCATAGAATTGCCCTGGTGCTCCAGGGGCCACACAGGCATTGTACAGGTCTTCATTCAGGCCATCCTGGAAGCAGCTCACCAGGATGTCCTCTGGCCAGTTTAAGTTGCTGGCCAACTCCCGGAATTCTTCAGTGTATTCAGCTACTGGTCATTGCCCTTGCTTCACCATCTTTATCTGCTCGCAGGCTTTTTTATCTGCAAGGCAATTTTCAAAACGATGCCAGAGTAACTGGTCATTTTGACAGGCTCCTCCTATTTCTCACTTTTGATTTCTCCTGGCTCCAAGCACAAACCGTCTCTTAGATAAGGGAGAGACATTCCATCCCATGGGGGAAGGGCATCCTGCAGACAGTGCAAGCAATCCCAAAAGCTCCCCCCTCCCAACAGAATGGCAAGCCAGAAAGAAAGGCTTCAGGGCTTCCGGTTTGTCGTGCGGCCGCCATGGATGGCTGAGAGACTTGCTCTCTCTCCCCCATTCAATTTTGCATCTCTGGGGGGGCCTGAAAAGGGCTGAAAGTCACCCTGAAGAGGCAACCAGCAAGGAGAGGCTTTCGCTGGATTGCCGAAGAGCTGCAACTCTCCCGTTAGAGCTGGCAATCCCTCCAAACTGGCGGACGAAAGGATTGGCCATAGAAATATGACTCGTCCCTAGGCTGCTAACAGCCGAAGTCACATTTACCATCTGGCAACTCTTAAAGCAGTGTGGAAGAGACTGGATGAGATCTACCTCTCTTACATCCTAATTACTTAATTACCTGCATAAGCTGCTAAAGTACTTCCCCCCCCCAGTGGTGAGGGAAGGGTGAATTTAGCCCTCCCTCCAGAAACAGCGGCGATTGACCACTCAGGGGAGTTTAAAATGTTGGAAAAATACTGGGATCCTAATTGGAATTCTATTTCCTAAAATTGGTGGATTATAAGATTTGTAACTTTCTACTCTCTATTTTTTCTCTGATTTTTACTCTAATTATTATTGAAGATTTTGAGTTTTTTCCCCTTAAAATGGAGGGAAAAAACTGAAAAGATCCAACTAACTCTGAAATACATCTGGTGGCTATATTTGAGACTGTAACCTGCTATTCTTTAAGAGAGACTTGTTGACAGCTTTGAAAATAGATAAGATATAAAGCAATCTTGAAGCACCAGCTGCAAGAAACTCAGCTCAGCTCCTCACTTGGTGGACTTTCTAACTGTAAGTGTTTTTAGTTTAATATACTACAATGGAAGAAGAACAGGAATGGATTTCTCCTACAGAGGAAGAACAGGAACAAATTCTTTGTATGTTAAAAGTGATTATCCAAACTCTCCGTATAAGTCTGGATATGCAAACTCAATCTATGACTTCAACTAAAGAATCATCTATACAGAATTCTATAGAGAAAGTGAAACAACCAAATGCTATGACAGAAGACTTAGATACTCAACAAATACAGACAATGGAAAACACAAAAAAGAAATTGATAATAGAGAACAAGGAAAGGACTTTTCTTATAAACCAGAAGGAATTTGAAGATAAAAAAGAAAAACAGATGGAAGAGAAGATAAATACTCTGGGACAACTGCATCGAACTGGAAAAACAAAGAGACGACCTGCTAAATCAGCTAGTCCTCTTAAGAAAACATCAACTGGACACTCTTATCAACATCAAACAATAGCCACAACAATACAAGGAGATCTTTTTGATGATTTAAAAGCAGAGATACGAAAGATGATTTGGCAAAGAAAAAAAGCTAGAATAATACTGAAAAGGATTGGGGTTTTGATTTACACATGATCTAAAATAGAATATATCCAAATGGATAGAATATGTATTCTGAATACAAGATATTGTAACGATTTGAGATAAAAAAAATTTGGTTATATAAAATCTAGAAGTATAAATATTGAAATAAGAATATTATATTGTTTTATTAGTTGTTAAGATAGATGGTAGAATTTATATATAAGGTATGTATTTTAAATATTAGATTGTATGAGGAATTGTGATAAAGGAATTGTGCTTAATTAAATATTTGGGGAAAAATATTAAATGTTAAATTAAAATATTAAGGAAAAATTAATTATCAGGTCACTGATTGGCTAAAAGTTTGAATGTTTAAAAATAACTAAGATTTGAATTTAAAATATTGTTATGAGTTGAGACAAAGGTTAAGTAAAATTTAGAAGTATAAATACTAATAATTAAATTTGTATATTGGTTTGTGGTACAAATGCTGACGGTTTTTTTATTTCTTTTTTTTTTTTGAAAGGAAGGAAGGAAATAGAAAGAAGAAAAAAATTATTAGCCCCAAATACGAGATAGGAGACTTAGAAATTGGGGTCATTTTAAATTTGGAAATGATAAAGATTAAACGTTAAATTTAAATATCAATGGGAAATTAAAGTTAAGAAAAACTTACTAGGTTATTGTCTAAAAGATGGAATGTCAAATCAATTAAGATATGTATAGACTGAAGATTATTGATGAATACTAGAAAGGTATTTTTTGTTTGATTGATAGAATAAGAACTGTGTTGGTCTGAATATGAGACAGTAGATATTATGGGGGAAAGAGAGGGAATTAGCTGTTGTAATACTTAAAGATTTGTACTGATGATATTCAAATGTAATGGAATTACTGTGCTCAGCCACCACGCTACTTTTCAAATATGTAAATGTAATATTGGAAATTAATAAAAAACTTGGGGGAAAAAACAGAAAGAAAGGCTATGACAGGAATTGATTGATGTTGTAAGCTGCCCAGAGTCGCCTTGCAATGAGATGGGCAGCAAACAAACTTAATAAATAAATAAATTCATTACCATATTAACAAAGAAAAAAAAAGAAAGGCTTCAGAAAAGGGAAAATAGGCATAGGGTTAAAATAAAGCACCTTTGGGACAGCCTAGGAGGTGAGCATTACCTAAGGAACCAATAGTCCTAGTCCAACCTCTCTTTGGGTAGCATAGCTCCTGATTGACTCCAGAGGAACCTGGCATTGGAACCAAGCATGCTTGACCATCAAGCTAAAAGTGAACCCTTGCTCAAGGCTGTGCCAATCCTATACAGCCATAATCAGTAACATTGTAATATGTTCCATGATCATTTACAGTACATCTTAACTGTGGTGACCTTTTCATTTTCACCTTCTCTTTCTTGCCATGTGAGGGCCATGTGCATAATGGAAATATATTCTAAAAAAATATGCAGATGTATTATTCACTTGTTCTTCTTGCAGTAAAACATACATTACAACAGTATTGTCCAAAGAATGGTCAAAAATATTTTTGCAATTAGCAAAATGCTACATCCTAGCAAACTACAGATATATTTTCTAATTTTGGGAAAGGGTTTATTTCTATCTCAGTTCACACATCTCCTCTGCTGTAAAAGTTTGGCTCTTAATGCAAAGTTCTGTTCCAGTTTCTGTCACAATATAATTAGGGTTCTTTTTCATCTAAATTTTGCCATGTGCTTTGTATTAAGAGAAATGGGATTTTGCTGGTTTTACCTAAGTAACAAAATAGCAACATTCTCTCAAGTCTACAATCAGTGCAACCAAAGATTCACTTGAAGGCATCTCTCTCTCTCTCTC
>BFFQ01009611.1:56516-81083 GCA_003402635.1 Protobothrops flavoviridis
TAATAATAATAATAATAATAATAATAATAATAATAATAATAGAATAGAGCTGGAAGGGACCTTGGAGGCCTTCTAGTCCAGCCCTCCACTTAAGCAGGAGAACCTATAGGATGTCATTGGAAATGACGCTCTCTAATGTGTCTTTCATTTTATATATTTGTTTGACTACGTCTGATTTATGCTGGTCATTGACTGAAACAAAGATTGATTGATTGAAAATAAAAATAGATTTTACAGCAAAAGACTTTCCGTATGTTTAAGAATAAAACTATATCTGAAGCAAGAAACCAGTCAAATACAGTTGACTCTTTGGATGGTTAAGGATGTTAAAGTTATGCTAAAGAAGAAAAGAAATAGCAGAAAAGCCAAATGTATAATATGCACTAAATAACAAACAATGGTTTTCATTGTTGAAAATCTAAAGCAGATATCCATACCTGATCCGTTTCTTCAAGGTGAAGAACCATTTGGTAAAATTAAAGTATAGCCCTTATTTAAGAAAATAAATAAATATTAGTTCTAGGCAGATTCCATCTGAATTCTTTGACCTAAATGTAAAATTGCTGGGTTTATAACACAAATGAAAAACTTGTCATCCATTCCAAGGACTAAGAAGGACCAAAGTAATTCTATTTTTAAAAAAAAGCAACTGAAGGGGGAAATACGATCTAATGTTGTATCTGGAGATAAATTGGGAAAGAGTATTATTAAGCTTGTATATGTTCAGTATTCAAAACAGTAATACCTATTTGAAGAAAAACACTATTCACTTCATAGAGATGATCCAAAGCTATATATTTGGATTTTTAAAAAGTATTTGACAAGTTTCCTCACTCAAATGCTTCCAAGGATGTGTGGAATTCTGGGAGTTGAAGTCTAACACATCTTAAAGTTGCCAAGGTTAAGAAGCACCAATATAGTCTGTGATATCTGTAAAACAAACAAACAAAACTGAATCATTAGAAAAATGTTTTTTTAAAAAAATATAATAATACTCTTGTATAAATCTATGGTACAACTATACTTGGAATATTATATACTATTCTGATCAGCACAGCTAAAACAGACACTATAGCACTGGAAAATATACTGAAAAAATAACTTTTTAGAAAGAAGTTAAGTAAGAGGGAATAAGTTTGTATCATTGATGGAATAGGAGCCATTTCTTTCTCACCATTCATAATATTAGAATCTTGGGTCATCCAATGAAAACTAAATGCAGTGAAATTCCAGCCTCATGAGGGGAAGAATCATAGAACACGCTCCATAGAAGAATGGAATTTGCTGGTATTGGATCTGTCTGTCTGTCTGTCTGTCTGTCTGTCTGTCTGTCTGTCTGTCTATCTATCTATCTATCTATCTATCTATCTATCTATCTATCTATCTATCTCTGGGCAGGTTACAGAAGAAAAAACACCATATCACTCTGCTAAACAACTAATTCCCATAATATTATCAAACTACCTAGTAGGGCTGTATTATTATTATCCTTCTCATCTTTCCTATGATCTATTTCCTTCTATTCTTATGGCTATAACTTTGTTGCTTGTATTAGTATTGCTTTATAAAACCCTAGTGAGACCATATCTGGAATACTGCAACCAATTTTGGTCACCATGCTACAAAAAAGATGTTGAGACTTTGGAAAAAGTTCAGAGAAGAGCAACTAAGATGATCCAAGGCCTGGAGACTAAGACATACGAAGAACGGCTGCAGGACTTGGGTTTGGCTACTCTAAAGAAAAGAAGAAACAGGGCTGACAGTATTTGAGGGGCTGCCACAAAGAAGAAGGGACCAAATTATTCTCCAAAGCACCAGAGGACAGGACAAGAAACAATGGTTGGAAACTGACCAGAGAGAGAAGTAACCTGGAATTAAGGAGAAACTTCCTGACAGTGAGGACAATTAACCAGTGGAACAGCTTGCCTTCAAAAGTTGTGGGCACTCCATCACTGGAGATTTTTCAGGAGAGATTAGACAGTCACTTGTCTGAAGTATATGTTCTCCTGCTCGAGCAGAGGGCTGGACTAGAAGACCTCCAAGGTCCCTTCCAGCTTCTATTCTATTCTATTCTATTCTATTCTATTCTATTCTATTCTATTCTATTCTATTCTATTCTATTCTGATTTATATTGCTTTACTGAGTATCCTACTATGATTTATGTTGATTGTTTATTTAGTATCCTATGACTATCACTGAGTGTTGTGTCTTATGATTTATGATGAATGTATTTTTATGATGATTATGATCATGATTTGTCACTTGTTGCTTGTATGTACACTCAGAGCTTCTGCACCGGAGACAAATTCCTTGTGTGTCCAATCACACTTGGCCAGTAAAGAATTCTATTCTATTCTATTCAAAACCCAATAAACTCTCACCCACCTGGTGACAACTAACCCTGAAACTAATTGACTTCATATCATCCTGGGATCAGAAGGGTCACTGGCAAAACCATGTCTTTGGGGCCCTTTGGAAAGTGTATCAAAGTGGAGACCAATCTTCTCTCTGGGTAGATGACAATGTCCCACAGGGAGGGAGCCACCACCAAGAAAGCCCTTCTTCTTGGTCCACTTAGATGGACCTCCTTAAGAGAGGGGACCTGTCAAGACTACGGTCACCATGATTTATGAAAGAAATCCAGACAACTTCATGAAGGTAGAGTTTAGTGGCAACTATAATTCTTGCAATATATCCTAAAATACCTGTTACTGTGGGATACTTGGTCACCATAATACCCAGAACTTTGACCACATTCAGCAGCACCCTTACTTTCTTCAAAGATCCTTTTATTCTTCTGATTGGTTTATTCATATGAATGATCATGCAGAAATCACGTATAGGACAGGATGCTATCATGACCACACATACTACATCAGAACTTGCTGCCAACAAAAGGCAGGACGAGCAAAAAAAAAAAGTTCAAAAAGTTTGTGTTTTTTGAACTTTGAACGGGCAAACTTTTTCAGCTCCTTAAAAATACCCCTGCACAATTGCCGAAGTTCATTTACTCAGAGGATATCGAAAAGGGCTACGTAGTGGTGGAACTCCCAACATTTTGTTTAAAAAAAGTCTCCCCTTTGTTTCAACTTTATTGCTGTGGAACCATGTGGTGGGGAAGGGTATGAAGAAAACATGGATTTCCTTTCTAGACTTAAGACCCTCTAGTGGACAGGGGGGGGAAATGCTTAGTTACACATGGTGCAATCTGCAAGAGTTCCACCCTACAAATTGTAAAGAGAAGTAATATTAACATAATTAAGGGAAGTAGTTGGCTGTATTATTCATTTGGAGATACAGTATTGCGAACGGAAAAAGTGATTATTTTTTTTAAAAAAAAAGAGAGGGGAGAGAAGACAACAAAGGAGGAAAATTTCCCTCCGTAATGTGCATTTTGATCCTCTGACAATTTCACTATTTCAAGCTGCCAGGCCTTCATGAAAGAGAGTACAGGAAGAGTGATCAACCAATCACGGATTGTATGTGGGCTTAAATACTTCATTCTTAGTGCAACTAGAGCAGAAAATGGCACAACGTGAATCCATTCTAGTGGCACTGATTGTAATGAGAATGGGAATGGCACAAAGGTAACCCATTACAGCCTCAATAAAGTAATCTTGTGTGGTCTTCCTTGGATGGCCTAATACCCTTCTGCTCTTTATTTGGTGGAACCTTTAGGTTTCTTTGGCAGAGTAACTGTATGCAATGCATCACGGCCCGAGCTGCATTTTAGCCAGGTCTTGTTCGTGTTTAAAGGCTATCAGTTCCCCTTTTAATCAAATGGATGTCATCCAGTAAACTCCTTCAGCCACATTCTTACAGCATCATGAAAGTGATATCAGAGATAACAAGGAAGCTTCTAAAATCATGCTTGTTTGAGGGAAAAAACCAATGTTTTTTTTAGCATTCATGCTCTGGGTCTAATATGATCACGGACAGTCTCTAAGTCCCAGCAGGAGGAACTTGGGTCTGCACAATCAAAGTCTACAATTACCAAATTGATTCTACTGCAGTTTTAAAGCAGAGAAAGCTTAGTCTGGAGTACCAATCCTTTCATAGCTTAAACCAGAGCAGTTAATCTATGAGTAAGGGTGCAATCAACATCAGGAGTTAGAAGTAACTATTATATAATTAAAAATGAGAGCAAGTCCTGTGAGAAAGGGTTGAAATAAAGTGTAAACGGCAGATAAGTTACAGACAGGGTTTCCGCACTCAACCAGTTCCAGGAAAGTAAAATGTTGATATGCACCTTAATGCCATTCAATAGGAAACTTAAGGAAACCTATCTTCAATTTTCCCCCCCTTCTTTTCTAGCTTACTGTTTTTATTCTCGCAGAGTCCCCCAATCTCAAGGGTGTATTTTGGAGAAGCTTATGGAACAACAAAGGAAAAGGGGAGAGAAATAAATTCTGTTCCAAGAACAGGAACTTTTGTTTCATTCATTCATTGAAGGAGATGAAATAATTCACTCGCACCACTAGTTCCCTCCATTTTTATCCTTACTCTGTGTTGTTGTGCATTTTTTCTGCTCACATTAAAAACAAGACCAGAATGGATTGAGGTGTGGGGGGGGGGGAAAGGCGTTTAAAAAGCTGTTAAGTCACTTATTCTGATCTCACGAGAATATGGATTTGGAATCGCATTAAGCAGACATCAGTCTACTTGAGCACACGGACAAAGCGCCTCTATGCCATCTTTCAAGAAACCCACTTTGCAAGGATTGTGTGCTCCTGATGCCATTAAACAGGACACTGTGTGCTCCTGGCACACAAAAATAATGATCTAGAGTTGAGGCTGAACAAATTGTAACGTGCTGCTAAGCTCCTTGGCCTGAGTATCAGCCTGAACAAGACTGAAGCACTTCACCAGCCTGCCCCAAATACCAAACCCATAGGACCAAAAATCGCTGTTGACAACACCCAGCTGACAAATGTAAAGAACTTCTAATACCTGGAAAGCATCATCTCAAGTGATGGGTCTTCGGATAAAGAAATTAATCCAGGATCAGCAAGGCCAGCCAGGCTCTAAGGCAGTTGCGTACTAGAGGAGAATTCCCAAACTTTTCCAGCTTTGCGGACTGGCGGGGGGAAGGGGTGTAAAGGGGATGGGTCCACGTGAGCGGCCGTAATGCTTGCACGCAGCTCCATTTCCATGAGCGACATGCACGCGCACCTGCTGCTCATGCAAATGGAGCACGCGTGCACACGCTTGCCTGCTGCATAAGCAAGTGGGGATGCGTGCCTGCGCTCACCCGCCACTCCCATGGCCCAGTGTGAACAGCTCATGGCCAACTAGTGGGCTGCGGCCCAGGGGTTGTGGACCCCTGTACTAGAGTGCTCAATCAACACAACACAGAACTGAAAGTCTATAGAGCTGTGCTTGTCCCTTCTCTCAATATGGATGTGACAGCTGAAGAAATTTCACCTGCATGCTGTCTTACTCCATCCTTGGCTTTCATTGGCAAGACCACGTCTCCAACCAGGATGTTTTGGATAGCGTGAAATCCAGTGGGATTGAGACCCTAATTATCAGAGCCCAGATGCAGTAAGTGGGACATGTCATCCGAATGCACAACCACCATATGCCTCACCAGTTGCTCTGTGGTGTACTGGACACTGGGAACAGATTGAGAACAGACGTCAAGGTTGTCCATGCAACAAAGATACTGAAAAGGAAGCCCTGTGCCATTGTGACATCCAACCAAGGGAACTAGAAGCTTTATGTTTTATTAAAATGTGTTTTGCTTGGTTTGTTGGGTTAATTTCTTTTTTGTGCCTTAGAGTCAGTGCTAACTCTGGCAAGTGCCTGGACAAATTTTCTTTCAGTTTACTTGGCAAGGTTTTGGCCATGGTTTGCCATTGACTGTTTCCTTCTAGGGCTGAGAAAGAGTGTCTTTCCCAAGGTCACCCAGGTAGCTTCAAGCCTAAGGCAGGACTAAAATTCACAGTTCTCTGCTTTCCTGTTTGATGCCTTAATCGCTAACCAACTGGTTCTTATATTTTGCCCTTCACCAGCCTTCAAAATTAAAAGACAGTGAAGAAAAAGACACCCCCCCCCAAAAAGTCCTTCCCTCACTAATATGGGAATTGCAGAAAGGATAAACAGGCCACACATTCTATACTGGGTTCACACGTGACAAGAAAAGGAAGTGTGGTTTGTTTTAGCTTGGTATCCTGTGATTCCAACCAATATGATTAAAAGCAATCGTTTATGGTTTAGGTTGTTATATAAACCCCATCCATTGTAGTTTATTGAATAAACCTTGGTTTGTATACAATAAACGCGATGTGGTTTCTTTCATTTTGATTGTAACTCACAATTTACTGCAGGGAGCACAAGGGATCCTTGAAGACGGATATTTAGGACATTTAGAATTATATAAACCTGCTCATTATGGCTTACTGAAAAAAAAATGTTCAAAGCAAACCCACAACTTAATGCAATTTCATTGACATCATAAACACACACTCTTTTCTGAACACACACACACATACATATTTGTTGTTGTTGTTGTTGTTAGTTGCAAAGTCGTGTCCGACCCATCGCCGACCCCAACGTTCCTCCAGGCCTTCCTGTCCTCTACCATCTTCTGGAGTCCATTGAAGCTCACGCCTACTGCTTCAGTGACTCCATCCAGCCCCTCATTCTCTGTCTTCCCCTTCTTCTACTGCCCTCAATCTTTCCCAGCATTAGCTCTTCTCCAGTGAGTCCTTCCTTCTCATTAGGTGGCCAAAGTACTTGAGTTTCAGCTTCAGGATCTGGCCTTCTAAAGAGCAGTCAGGGTTGATCTCCTCTAGGACTGACCAGTTTGATCGCCTTGCAGTCCAAGGGACTCGCAGGAGTCTTCTCCAGCACCATAGTTCAAAGGCCTCAATTCTTTGGCGCTCAGCCTTTCTTATGGTCCAACTTTCACAGCCATACATTGCAACTGGGAAAACCATGGCCTTGACTTTATGTACTTTTGTTGGCAGGGTGATGTCTAGCTATTTTTTTTTTTTTGGATTGCTAACAAAGAGTTAAAGGGGGACTGGGATAGCTATTTCGAGCTAATTAAAAAAAAACACTCAAGACACACATATATATAGGGATTACTCTTTTTAACAGGCAAATTCAGGAATACTTCTTCAACAGGCTTCAACACACACTCCGCTAAAGAGAAGTTCCCAGAGGATGGGAAAGCTCGGAAGATTAAACCTCCGGTCCCGGTGACCCACCCAGATTGCATCCATGCTTTTCATTGTTATACAGATCCTCACGCAGCATTTCCGGTTTTTTTCTTTTCTACCATCTTTTTAAAAAAAATTGAGCGTGACATTAATTATAAAACAGAGGACTGTTACGGTACTCTTATCTTCCAGGTAGATAACATTATCGATCCTGTTACTCATTTCAGTAATCCAAGGGTCTGACTCATGTTTTTGTTTCCTAACTCGGGATAAATAGCTGCTTTCTTAAAGGGATAAGTCCTTAATTGGATTTGATGTGAAAATGACTTTTGGTGCAACCGGAAATTAAGCAAGAAGTTAAGTCCCTTTCTCTTTTGATGGGACAGAAGTAATTATTTCATTAAATTTATGTTGACAAGCTAGCAGCCTCTAAGAACTGCTGGTCTCAGATAAGTGTTATGTCCATGTCAGATGCATATGGCTAAAGATTCTTATTTTAAAATATAGTAAATCATACAGCAAAACCTCAAATATGTATAAATTAATGGACGGAAGTCCTCTGGGCAATTTCAGCATCATACAAAATTTGGATGGATATTGTAAATGGAATATGAATAATACCATTAGTGAGTAGGCAAGCTGCAAGAAGCTCAACAATTTGCTCAGAGGCTGGATCAGTTTCCACCCTTCAGATCTCCTGTAAAAAGTCTTACTATGTGGTCTGGAATACAGTGTGCAAGGGAATTTATTTTGTCCTCCACCAATTCATATGCATACTGATTTTAAATAGTGATTTTTTTTTATATATCTTCCAGATTACTGGGAGAGGGGATTGTTGGGTTAAAGCAGGGGTAGTCAACCTTGGCTCTTTTATGACTCGTGGACTTGAATTCCCAGAATTCCTGAGCAGGCTGGCTACCCCTGGGTTAAAGCCTCACATGCTCATGTATCATTTCATACTTATCTCCTTACAGTACAGTATTTTACCTCAGTCAAATGCATATTGCTATTTTTCCTATTACCCTCAGAATTGAAAAATCAACAATATGATCTTTGCTGCTCAGATCACCCAGTGATCTGCTAGTTGATGGGATCTAGATTGCTTGTTTTTTTTAATAGCAGTTTCCACATCCATCTATTCATCCGTCTTTTCCTTATTTATTTAGTTAAGTATTAATCTATTTTCTAATACTTGTTTATACAAGATTTTTGTAATTATTTTGCATTTACTTCTTTCACTCTTCTTTCATGTCCAGTTTGCTGTATATCACTTACTTACTTACTTAAAACATTTGTATATCCCAGTCTAATAGCCAACTCTGGAGGGTTCCCAATCCAAAACCAACTTGATCATTTCAGGACACTACCAATGGCAGCTGGATTTGAAATCAATATGAAAGATTCAGATTTTTGTGTTTAGGAAATGAGAGAGGAACACTGCATTTCACTTTTTGGAATCTGGGGCTGTATAGTTTTCTGCTGTGAACATTCTTGAAATGCAGCAAAATTAAATAATTTCCTCACGGTTTTCTCAAACATAAACATATGTTTTTCGGCAACATTATGAGCCCAAGGATTCCATAGTTAATTATTCTGTATACATGACATTTCAAAATACTGTGTAACCTGAAACCACAGTTATTTTTTTTCTTTTTTCCTATTGGCATCTTTGAAGAACTTCTAACAGTTGTTATAATGCTAAAACGTTTGTCTTTAAAATTTTCATTGGAACCTCATCTAAATAACTAGAATTAAACAGAGCCAGCTCACTGGAGAGTAAAACCAAGTACATTTATTCATATACTGAATCTCTGTTCTCTCTATTACATTGAGCCAGCTTAGTCATTTCATTGTAGAACTTGCAAAACAATTGTTGTTGCTTCATTAGTATAATGAAGGACTGAAAAAAATATTAACTAATCTCACATATACATTCCTCACCTATTTTAAATTTGGTTCCGAAGACGCCACATTTTAAAAACCATTCTTTGTAATTTCCATGAGAAATAATTTTCTCTTCAAAATACGTACTTATCTAGCAAACTGCATCCTTTATTTCATTCTTATTTTTTTTCTGAAAATGAGAGTGTTCTGTCTCAAGTCATGTTATCTATATAAATAAAAATGTAAATGTTCGTTTGTTCAAAATCTTAAATCTCCGAAAGTTCTTCACCGATTGCTTTGAAATTTTGACACAACGTTGCATTCGAATACGCGCGTGTTTCTATATACCTATATTATATAGATGTCACACCTGTGACAGGTAAAAACATGCTTTTTTTGAAAAACAGCGCCATCTGTTGGACGTAAAAGCAACACACGCTTTTACCAGACTGAGCCACAGCAACGCGTGGCCGGGTACAGCTAGTATATACATAAAAAGAAGGCAAACCAAATTTTCTAAAAAGAATCAGAATCAGAATAGAGCTGGAAGGGACCTTGGGGGTTTTCTAGTCCAGCCCCCTGCTCAAGCAGGAGACCCTATACCATTTCACACAAGTGACTGTCCAGTCTCTTCTTAAAAACCTCAAGTGAAGAAATACCCACAACTTCGGAAGGCAAGCCGTTCCACTGGTTAATTGTTCTCATTGTTAGAAAGTTTCTCCTTAATTCCAGGTTGCTTTTCTCCTTGATTAGTTTCTTGTCCTGCCCTCTGGTGCTTTGGATAATACGTTGACCCCCTCTTTTTGTGCTGCTTGAGGTTGGGAACCTGGAAAGTCAAAGTTGGAAACAGTAAATGGAAAATATAGTTGGGCTAGCAAACTAAAAGGAGAACAACTTACAATCCTTTGCCAATCTAATGATTTCTTCATTGCTAACATAGGTTTCCAACAACCAGAATGATGCTGATAAACATCGCCACACAGAGCACATGGAAATCAAACTGATCGTGGCATGGATCATGAATTGCTTGTATGCAAGTTTTAAGTTAAGCTGAATCAAAGAAGAAAGTAAGTAATACCATATTGAGCACATACTGATGATTTTCACGGAGAATATCAGGAATCACTTCGAAGTGCTGAACACACCTCAGGCTATCATTTGATAGAGTAGCCATGATGGAAAAGATATTCAGATGCCAGGCTCTATCTATATCCACAGAGATTGGAACTGTGCAAATATTTTCCCTTATGATACTCTAGAGCAGGGGTAGTCAACCTTGGCTCTTTTATGACTCGTGGACTTCAATTCCCAGAATTCCTGAGCCAGAGCTGGCTCAGGAATTCTGGGAATTGAAGTCCACGAGTCATAAAAGAGCCAAGGTTGACTACCCCTGCTCTAGAAGATGGACTTTGATGAAGCTCTGTAGAAAGTGCATTGATGCTTTTGAATTATGTGTTTGGAGAATAATATGGATCATCAAGAAAACTAATGAATGTTGAACAAACAATCCAGCATTCTCACTCTTGGCCCAAATGATCAGGCTCAAATTATCCTACTTCAGATACATTATGCTAGCTCTTTGAAAAATCTACAATGCTGGGAACACTAAAAGGGAAGACAAGAAGTCAAAAACCATCAGCAAGGGGGATGGATTCAGTTACAGTGGTCCCAATTGCCACGTATCTTGATCTCCATTCCAATATTGTGTCCAGTTTTGAATATTATAATTCAAAGGATTCAAAGGAACTAGAATGGGTTCAAAGAAGAATGATGAGGATGGTCACAGAATTAAAGAAGCAAGTCTTTCAAGAATCAATTTCATTGGAAATATGGGAGATAATTTGGGTTAAAAATGTAAAATTTACTCAAGCTCAAAATTTAAGAGAAAATTTTTATAAGATGTTTTATAGGTGGCATTTGGATCCTCAAAAACTGTCCTGTATGTATCCTAATTTACAGCCCAAATGTTGGAGATGTGGAAGTTTAGATGTAACTTATTTTCATATCTGGTGGACGTGTAGGGATATAAAAGCATTTTGGATTAAGATTTGGTGGAATATTCAAAATATTTTTAAGAAAAAGATAAAGTTTACACCGCAGTTATTTTTGTTAGGCATTATGGAAGATTTGGATGTTAAAGAAATGAATTTGATGTTGAATCTTACAACAGCTGCAAGATTATTGGTAGCCCAATTTTGGAAGAAGGACTCTTTGCCCACTATAGAAGAATGGACGCTTAAAGTGTCAAATTTAGCAGAAATGGCTAAAATTTCCGCTTATTTGAAGGATCAATCACAAGAAAGATACATCTCAGTCTGGAGAAGATGGATAGATTATATTCAGAATAAATATGGGACTAAAAAGTTTCATTTGGGTTATGAGTAAACTCTAGAGTATTGTTATTATTAATAGTTTATTTTAATGGAATTTTTGTTAGTTTTAATTATATGATATTATTATTATTATTAATATTAGTATTGTATTGTTTAATATTTAGGTTATGAATATGTTTATTATTGTGTTTAATTTTAATTTGTTTAAATTTGTGTTAAAGGAGAGTTAAAGCATATTATGGACTTGGTTATTTTAATAGTTGGTTAATGTTAGATAGATTTTGATTATTATATTTGTAACCCTGTGTTCAGCTCTGGGAAGTGGGGGAGGGTGAGGGTGGGGTTTTGGGGTGGGTATGGGGGTTTATACTGTAATCTTTATAAAACTTTTAATTTTTTTTAAAAAAGAAGCAAGTTTAAGGTCTTCTATTGGCTTAGAACATAGGGCATGGAATTTAAGTCACAGGGAAGCAGTTTCTGATGGAAAATAAGAAAAAATGTAATTACAGTGAGATCCCACTCACCAGAGAGGAAATGGATGTCGTGTCACGGAATGTGTTCAAGTGGAAGCCAAACAGCTCTTTGTGGAAATGGTCAGTTTCCAGCTTTATAATTCTATCATTCCATTACAATGGTTTGTCTTTATCTTTTGTCACTTTGGCTTTAACGTGCACTTCCCCAAAATCCAAGTACAATGAAATCATGTCACGTACCTCTGCAGTTTCCCTGTCTTTTTTCAGCAGACACAATCCTGTATACCTGCAAGAATGTTTTAGAATTTTTACAAAGCCAGATGGCAGAAGAAACGTATAATAAATAAAGTGACATAACGTATACAAGGCAATGCACCGGGTGATGAGTATGATGTATCTTGTAAATGGAATACATTTTCTTTTTGAATAAGACTGTCAAACTAAGCTAGTCAGATAGTTAATAGCAGGTCTACAACATTCTTTTCCAGTGTTACTCAAGCCATTATTTTTAACGTACGTATATATCCTTAATCATACATTTAACTCAAAAGGTTAAAGTGAGTAACACAGATATCCAAAACCACAAGAAATTGCATTTGTTTAAAAACCAATAGGACTTTTTTTTTGTAAATACCAATGTAAGAAGAGTACTATGTAAGACATTTTAAACTCTGAAATGTTCATACGTTCATAACTATTTAATTAGTACCTACTGTATTTAATTTAGAAAGCACCACATTTAAACATTTAGGTTCCCAAAGCTTCAAATAAGATTAACTGAAGTCTGATTACACTCCCACAACTCTTTGTAGTTAATACAACATGAACTTTTTTGAGAATTCATCTGTTGACACAGTGTGTTTGGAGGGTAATTTTCGTCTCAGAAGCACACGTTGAAGTGAAACTTAACCACCCAGGTTTGTACAGATTTTTTTAAAATTAATAATCAACCAACAAAATAATGATAATAATGATAATGGTACAAACAATGTTGTTCAACGTTATTCATGTAACAATTTGAACCATATTAATATGAATAGTATAAATCTACTTCATGTATAGTTTATACTATGAATATTCATAGTATATATATACTAGAATCTAATATTATAAAACTACTTCATGTATAATTTATACTATTAATATTAATAGTATATATATACTAGAATCTAATAGTATAAAACTACTTCATGCATAGTTTATAGTATACCAGGGGTAGGCAACCTTGGCTGTTTTATGACTCATGGACTTCAACTCCCAGAATTCCTGAGCCAGCCATGCTGAGGAGAAAGGAAGGTTTCCAAGCTGAGCCATGCTGGCTCAGGAATTCTGAGAGTTGAAGTCCACGACTCATAAAAGAGCTAAGGTTGCCTACCCCGGTTTATACTATTAATATTAATACTATAATGGTGAACAAAGTCGCTCAGATCCGTTCCCAGTTGGATCCCATGTGTGGAGATAGTCCATGCGAGATGCTGTCTTATCTGGGAACGTTTTGATCCTGTTGGCCTTGATGAAGAGGATAGGGCCCTTGACGCTGTCAGTGCCACCACCTGTCAGTTAGATCCTTGTCCCTCCTGGATGGTGAAAGCCTCCAGGATGGTGACCAGCGGGTGGGTCCAGACAGTGATTAATACATCACTGGAGGAAGGGACATTCCTGGATGCTTGTAAGGAAGCCCTGGTTTACCCCTCCTTTAAAAAAACCACCACTGGCTCCCACCTGCCTGGACAATTTTCATCCAGTTTCAAACCTTCCATTCTTAGGGAAGTTTGTGGGAAAGATAGTGGCCTAGCAGCTGCAGAAGTTCCTGAGTGAAAGGATTATCTGGGCCCCTTTCAGTGAGGATTCAGGTCCAGTTATGGGACAGAAACTTCCTTGGTCACGTTTGTTGATGATCTTTGGCGAAAACGAGGTAGGGTAGTGTAGCCATCTTCATTCTCCTTGACCTCTCAATGGCTTTCAATACCATTGACCATGGTATCCTTTTGGGCCGGCTGCGGGAGCTGGGTGGCACAGTTCTGCACTGGTTTGGCTCCTTTCTCTGTGGCCACTCCCAATCAGCATTGATAGGGCATGAGAAATCCAGCCGTTGGCCACAATTTTGTGGTGTGCCGCACTTCTTCTCAACATCTACATGAAACTGTTGGGCGAGATCATCTATCACCACGGATTGAGGTATCTACAATATGTCGATGACACCCAACTCTATATCTCCACTCTTGGTGACACAAGTGGTGCTGTGGCCACCCTCTTGCAGGGCCTGGAGGCTGTGGGGGCCTGGATGAGGGACAACAGGCTTTGACTGAACCTTGGCAAGACCAAGTGACTTTGGGTTCATGGGGCTCTGGGATCCGGGACTTTATCATCTTTGACGCTAGATGGGGTGGCACTGCCCCAGACAGATCCGGTTTGCAACTTGGGGGTTCTCCTGGACTCACGACTCCTACTTGAGGAACAGATGGCAGTCACGGCTAGGACAGCCTTTGTAGAAGTTTGTGATGTACATCAGTTGCAGCCTTTCCTGGATCAGGACTCTCTGCACTCAGTCATTCAATCCCTTGTCATCTCACAGTTGGACTATTGTAATGTGCTCTACATGGGGCTACCCTTGAAGAGCATTTGGAAGCTACAGCTGGGGCAGAACGCAGCAGTGCGGGTAGTTTTGAGGCCCCAAGAATGGCCCTTGTAACACCACTGCTCTGCGAGCTGTGTTAGTTGTCAGTTTACTTCCGGGTGCAATTCAAGATGTTGGTGATCCCCTGTAAAGCCCTTCATGGCATGGTCCTGGTTATTTGAAGGGACCATCTCATCCCACTGGGATTGGCCCGTACCACTCATGCCAGCAGGAGACCTGCTGCAGGTCCCGTCAGCCCGACTATTACGGCTGGCGGGGTCCAGGAAGAGGGCCTTCTCTGCTGTTGCTTCTGCCCTCTGGTACTTCTTGCCCCCCAATGTGAGGTTGGCCCCAACCCTCCTACCTTTTCATAAGGGCCTAAGATGTCGCTCTGTTAGTTAACTTGGGGCCCCAGTGAGGGAACAGTGCAATGGAGGTGGTTGATTGAGTAATAACGATCCCACCTACCCAGTGGTGGGATTCAAATATGTGAACAACCAGTTCTCTGTGTGGATGCCGCTTCCGGAAGTCCATTCTGGGCCTGGGCAACAAAAAATTAGCTACCGGTTCTGCCGAACTGGTGCGAACTGGCTGAATCCCACCACTGCACTTACCCCCATTACACTCCCACCCTCCCCATGTGTCCTTGATTTTAATCTTGGTTTTAATTTACTCTTGTTTTAATGTAGATATATTTTTATGTCTGTAAGCCACCCAGAGTTACCTTATGGTAGGATGGATGGCCAATAAATGTCATAAATAAATCTAGTCCGCTTGTTCTCTTCCTTATTTTATACTAGCTCTACCCGGCCACGCGTTGGTGTGGCTCAGTCTGGTAAAAGCGTGTGTTGCTTTTACGTCCAACAGATGGCGCTGTTTTTCAAAAAAAGCATGTTTTTACCTGTCACAGGTGTGACATCTATATAATATAGGTATATAAAAACACGCGCGTATTCAAATGCAACATTGTGTCAAAACTTCAAAGCAATCGGTGAAGAACTTTCGGAGATTTAAGATTTTGAACAAACGAACATTTACATTTTTATTTATATAAGATATGTATGAATTTTATTTTTCATGGAAATTTCTTCAGAATATACTTTCTCCGATAGCTTTAAATGGCAGAATTCAGGATGAGAACCAGTTTTAACCCATGGCATGTTATTTAATGGTCCAGATTTAATTTTTCATTCAGGGAGTAAATTTATCCTTAAGGAATAATGTATCGAAAGAGTTCTGTCAGGTACCCCAATTCAAGGTATTTTCTCTTTACAATTTAAATCTGCTTTTCAATTTTTCGATTTGCTCTTTGTACAACAGCATTTTTATGTCTTAGGCCATTCATTTCTAGTGGGACAATCACATTTTTCTTAACTTAATGCTATCATTACCAATATCTTAAAGACAAGTGAGGCCGTAAGTCTGCCACATTTTGTTCCACAAAAAAGAAATGGTTGCTTTTTATTTCTTTCTTTTTTTCTGGAGTCAATAGTGGGACAGGTTCAAACAGAGAACAGAAAAGACCAACATGTGGAAGAGATTTTTGGAGGATTTTTAGAAACTGTGACCACATAAGGCCCAATACAATTAAGAAGACACCAACAGAGGTGACCAAACTGTGAGGCACTTAATTCTAATGACAGTGACTCTGCTGTTTACAAGAGGGATCACTGGGCTTATCTAAACCGCTATTTCTCAACCTTAGCACCTTTATTTGAACTTCAGTTTCAGAATTCTGGGAGTTGAAGTCCACACAATTGTCAAGACGAGGAACAAGAATCTAAACCCAATGCATCTTAATTTTACATAAAGCAAAATTCTATTGCTGTGGCTCTTTCAGTATAATATGCCAGACATTAAAAATGGCGGAATTTTATCTGCAGCTCCTCTCAGGAATTGAAAGCAGACAATGTATAGTCGAGGCCATGGTTTTCCAAGTTGCAATATATGGATGTGAAAGTTGGACCCTAAGAAAGGCTGAGCGCCAAAGAATGGAGGCCTTTGAACTATGGTGCTGGAGAAGACTCCTGCGAGTCCCCTGGACTGCAAGGCGATCAAACCGGTCAGTCCTAGAGGAGATCAACCCTGACTGCTCTTTAGAAGGCCAGATCCTGAAGTTGAAACTCAAGTACTTTGGCCACCTAATGAGAAGGAAGGACTCACTGGAGAAGAGCCTAATGCTGGGAAAGATTGAGGGCAATAGAAGAAGGAGTTAGGGTTAGGGTTAGGTGGCTGGATGGATGGAGTCACTGAAGCAATAGGCGTGAGCTTCAATGGACTCCAGAAGATGGTAGAGGACAGGAAGGCCTGGAGGAACATTGTCCACGGGATCATGATGGGTCGGACATGACTTCGCAACTAACAACAACAAGAGCTCCTGAATCATATATACATATTTATTAAATTAAATTAAATTAAGCACTAAAATGATGTAATCTCACATAATTACATTAATGGCCAGGTATAACTTTCCGTGAGCAGGTCTATACCCTGGGTCAGGTGTGGGGAACCTTGGCTCTTTTATGACTTGTGGACTTCAACTCCCAAAGTCTACGCTTTGTCAAATGCCTTACTGAAATCCGGGTATTCTGTGTCCACAGCATTTCCCTGCTCCACTAATTTAGTCACTTTGTCAAAGAATGAAATAAGGTTTGTTTAGCATAAGCTGTTTTTGAGAAACCCCTGTTAGCTTCTGGTTGTAGGCTTGCTTGCTTCTAAGTATTCGCAGATCTGTTGCTTGATAATCTTTTCTGGGATCTTCCCAGGTATTGGTGTCAGGCTGATTGGTCTGTAGTTTTCTGGATCCATGTTTTCCACTTTTTTTTGAAGATGGGAACCACATCAGCTCTTTTCCAGCCCTCTGGTAGTTCCCCAGTGCTCCAGGTTCTTTGAAATACATGGTTTAGTAGTTCCAAGATCCTGTCTGCCAGCTCCTTCAGAACCCTGGGATGTAATCCATTTGGTCCTGGTGACTTGAACTCGTCTAGAGTGGACAGGTGTTCTCTTACCGTTTTCTTGCCTAATTTAATTTGTATTCCTAGTCTGTCTTTTATTGTTCTGTTTTTGGTAGATTGTGTTATTTTTTCCCCCCTTTTGCGTGAAGACAGATGCAAAGAATGAATTAAGCAGCTCTGATTTCTCCCCGCTGCCTGTCACTTTCTTGACATCTTCTCCCCTTAGTGGACCAATTGTTTCCATGAGAGTTTTTTTGTTGTTGTTGTCGTTTATTACACGTTGAAAGAAACTTTTTTAAAAATTACTTTCGACATTTGTTGCAAGTCTTAGGTCATTCTGAGCCTTAGCATTCCTGGCTTCATCTTTACAGAGTTGGGCTACATGAGTAAAACAAAACCAAACAAAAAAGACCAGGCTATACATCATCATACTTGAGGAAAACCTGGTGCACATTTGGAAGCAATTGTAGCTAGTTCTCCCCAGTGACTTTCTCCCGTTCCCCAATACTTCACATTGCAGAGGTTAACTAAAACCAACACTTGTTCCCTTTAACGGTAAATAGAAAATGTTCATTAAAAGGAATTGGCAGGAGATGAGAGGCACTTACCCTCAGTCTGAGATTGGGGGGGGGGGATTTTAAAACAATAGAAGTTTTTTTTTTATTCCATAAAGTTTACAAAAGCAACACAGAGAGGCATTTACGCCGAACAGGTTGCATGTTTTCTGCAGAAGTGAAATGCGAATACTTCGGTTTCCAATTCAGCTGATTTTTCTTGGACCCCTGCCAAGCTGCCTTGAAATAATTTAGTTTGGCTTGCTTGGACTTGAGCGTCTCCTAGTGGCTTCACTCAAGAGCATTTTTTTTCCAATTGTTTCTTGTGAGTTTAAACTTTTCCATATTTTATTTGCCCTTAAATTGCTTGCTAGGAAAGCCGTAGGGGTGTCGCTCTGTGACGGTACTGCGTGTGTGTGTTTGTTTTTAATGAAACGGCAGACAGCCCTCTTCTGAGTTGCGCACAGACAGAGCTGTAGCAAACCAAACTATTTCCACAAGAACCAAACCCGGCCCACATTGTGCAACACTAGAGCTAATAGCACAATCTTCTCCAGAGGAAGTCTCTCTTCCCTTCCCCTTGCCCTCCATCACGAACAGATGTTTGTGTAGTGACATTTGGAAATTGCCAGAATTGCAAAGGATATTAGTAATTCTTTAGCTATCTATCCCCAATAATTAGGACTGAATGACCCATAGAAGGGCCCTTTTTTGTTTGTTATGTTTATTGTCACCTTAACTTTTTTAACCATGCCCTAGTACCTGGTTAAATTGGACACTTCCTCTTAGTAGTAGAAAGCTTGACAGTTGCGTGCTCAAATGTCTTGCAGGAGAACCCTTGGAAGAACCAAAGAATAGAGCAGACTGCTAAACCTATGGAGAAAGGCATGTGTGTGTATAAGCCACACGAAATCTGTTTATATCTGTACGAAATATAATAATAATAATAATAATAATAATAATAATAATAATAATAATAATAATAATAATAATAATAATAATAATAATAATAATAATAATAAAGTTGGAAGGGATCTTGGAGGTCATCAAGTCCAACTCCCTGCTCAGGCAGGAAACCCTACACCATTTTGGACAAATGGCTGTCCAGTCTCTTCTTAAAAACTTCCAGTGTTGGAGCATTCACCGCTTCTGGAGGCAGGTTGTTCCACTGGTTAATTGTTCTAACTCTCAGGAAGTTTCTCGTTAGTTCTAGGTTGCTTCTCTCCTTGATTAGTTTCCATCCGTTGCTTCTTGTCCTGCCTTCAGATGCTTTGGAGAATAGCTTGACTCCCTCTTCTTTGTGGCAGCCCCTGAGATATTGGAACACTGCTATCATGTCCCCCCTCGTCCTTCTCGTCGTTAAACTAGACATACCCAATTCCAGCAACCCTTCCTTATATGTTTTAGCCTCCAGTCCCCTGATCATCTTTGTTGCTCTTCTCTGCACTCTTTCTAGAGTCTCAATATCTTTTTTACATCGTGGCACTTTTTTTACATATAGTATTTATATTTGGTGAAGATAATATGAAAGCGAGGCCAGTATGGGAAACAATGGGGCATATTAAGACAGCATTTGTAAGGTTTTTTTTTTTTATTGTAGAAACTATCAATAAACAGTCCTGGTGTTTTTTCCACCAGAGGCTACTCAACAAGATGTATATGCATTATTCTGTTTGTATTTTTTCTCCTTTTTATCCTTTTTCTAGCAGGCCTGATTTTACACATGGTACTAATCTGTAAAGTGACTTTATTTGGTGTAGTAGGCTGTTGGTGAAGCCAAATGATGAAGTTGTGAATAATGTGACAAACCAGGGCTTGGCTTAATGTGTGAATACAATCATCAAGGTCTGCTTTGCAAAAGTAGCCTGTTTCCTTTATGCAGGCAGTTAAGTGAAGTGCAGGCAGTTATGTGTAGTTTTGAGAACACCACATGTTATATCTCTGTTGTGCCACTGCATTGGTTGCCAGTTTGCTTCTGGGTCCAATTCAAGGTGCTGGTTTTAAAGCCCTTCATTGTATGGGCACAGGTTATCTGAGGAATCTCCTTTCCCCAATTACATCTGTCTGCACCATTAGATTTGCAGAGAAGGTATGCTGTTTTGTAAGGTTTTACAGTTAGGCAAGAAAAACACACATGTACAGGCACAGATTAGGTGAAACCTGGCTCAACAGCAGTAACTGTGAGAGGGATCTTGGAGTCCTGGTGGGCAATTACTTAAATATGAGCCAACAAAGTGTTGCAACCCCCCCCCCCCCAAAAAAAAGCCAATGTAATCCTAGGCTGCATTAACAGAGGGATAGCATCAAGATCAGGAAAAGTGATACTACCACTTTATAATGCTTTGGTAAGACCGCGCTTGGAATATTGCATCCAGTTTTGGTCGCCACAATATAAAAAAAGTTGTTGAGACTCTAGAAAGAGTGCAGAGAAAAGCGACAAAGATGATTAGGGGACTGGAGGCTAAAACATATGAACAACGATTGCAGGAATTGGGTATGTCTAGTCAAGTGAAAGGTAGAGTAGGGGTGACATAATAGCAGTGTTCCAATATCTCAGGGGCTGCCACAAAGAAGAGGGAGTCAGGCTATTCTCCAAAGCATCTGAAGGCAGGACAAGAAGAAACGGATGGAAACTAATCAAGGAGAGAAGCAACCTAGAACTAAGGAGAAACTTCCTGACAGTGAGAACAATCAACCAGTGGAACGACTTGCCTCCAAAAGTTGTGGGTGCTCTAACACTGAAGGTTTTAAGAAGAGATTGGACAGCGATTTGTCTGAAATGGTATAAGGGTCTCCCAACTGAGCAAAGTATTGGATTAGAAGACCTCCAATGTCCCTTCCAACTCTGTTCTGTTGTTCTGTTATTTTTTCTGTGATCCCATGTATCCATCCCATCAAGCCCAAATAAAGTCTGTAATGATACAGGATCTCCTCCACCGGCAGGTGGTTGGACTAGAAGACCTCCAAAGTCCCTTCCAGGCTTTTTGTTCTACGTTCTGTGTCTGATGGGTGCAAGGTTCTTTTTACTACCTGCCTTAGAATGGAAAAGATGGAAGTAGTTAAGTACTTGCCAGTTCAAGAGAGATGATAGGTTCATTTATTTCATTCTATGGGGTGGGTTAAATCTTGCATAAGCCATGCTGAGTGTTATTGTTCCTTTCAAGGAATCAAAAATGTTTAGCATAGTTTGTGCAATGCTCTGCCTAGAAGCGTGTGCAACTCTATTTCCTAGCACTAGAATTATGGATAACTGCCCTCTTGAATTCAGATATGCTTACACTGAGGCCAAATAATCTTTTTATTTCCAGGGTTTATACATGTGTGTGTGTGTGTGTGTGTATACACACACACACACACACACATGTATACATATATATACATATATGTCTTGAATGTTTTTTGATGCACCCTATCAGCCCAAATATGGGAGGAAGAAATCTAGTGGCTGGCTGATGAGAGCTAATTAGCTTGAAATAGCTATCCCAGTCCCCCTTTAACTCTTCGTTAGCAATCAATTTTTTTAGCGCATATACACATACACACACACACACACATACACTAGCTGTACCCGGCCACGCGTTGCTGTGGCTCAGTCTGGTTAAATGGAAAAGAAAGAAAAGAGAAAGCACACGTTTGTAATATGTTTACGTCCAACAGATGGCGCTGTTTTTCAAAAAAGCATGTTTTTACCTGTCACAGGTGTGACATCTATATAATAGTAGGTATATAAAAACACGCGCGTATTCGAATGCAACGTTGTGTCAAAATTTCAAAGCGATCGGTGAAGAACTTTTGGAGATTTAAGATTTTGAACAAACGAACATTTACATTTTTATTTATATATATAGATATATATATAGATGTATATATATATATAGATATATATAGATATATATAACCAATAAAACCCCATATTTAGATAATTTAATTACAGGGTCTTTTGCTCACAAAAGTTGAGGATTTGAAAATAATTACCCTTAGCAGTTCATGTTGTTGGATTGCCCATCAGTCACAAAATCATCCAAAACTAATCCGAACATGTGTTTAAATTAGGAGAATCAACACAACTTACGCCCCTCCTGAGCTCTCTCAATCCATGTTTTTATGCATGTTTTCTATGCAGGAAACAAGGATGCCAGGAGAAGGGAAGAGATGTAGCCCAGGGTTGAAGCCTGTTGTCCTGCAGACATTTCACCTTCCTAGAATCATCTACAAGCAAACAGCCAAGCCCAGAGAGCACTAATGACTCCACAAACAAGAATGTCTTTGTTCCTGTAACCACTTACTGAAATTGCTGACAGTTCTAAGGGTCAAACAACTCTATTAGGGTTTTCACTTTCTAGTTATTTTGTCCCCAGGAAGGTTAAGCAACAAAAAGAGTAGAGAGGTTTTTATGGAATCCACTTTTTTCTGCTTTGTCTTTTGTAAACACAACTTAGTAGTAGTAGCGGTGGTTGTTTTCAGCCTAATTTAGCTGGATATACCACAAAGGTTAATATTCCACTAGATCATAAACCATAATATACAAACCTAATAACTAGGATGACACAACACACTTACCTTGGCAAATTGCCTTATGGCTTAATGTAATGTGTGAACAAATCTGAGGTCTGGTGTGGGTTTTTTTGTTTTTTGTTTAGAATCCAAAGCTGCTGCTGGATTCATAAAATTTGGGACATATGATTGGCAACATGTTCATTTATTTCCCATTGTGTTAACCTAAACAAAAGCTGTTTTAGAAAACACCCAAAGCCCGCTATGCATGTTTTCTTTTTGCTGATTTAGGAAAGAGCGCCTCAAAGGTGTGGGAACTTCTTGATGCTCAACCAATGTGTCCGACCATCTCATAACTGCTCATAGCGGTAATGATTGCCACCTAAATTCATATTATGCTAATCACAGTTTGCGAATTAGGTTAAAGGGATGATCGGGGGAAGCCGTATACACACACGGACCCTTCTTAAAAGGCTTTTGAGCAGATGGAGAGGCCACCAATACTCAACTCACATACATACCGTTCGTTCTATCCATAAATATGTGCACACTCAGAACTCCAGTTGTAGCATAAAGCATTTGGCTCCATGACTGCATTCCAAAGGGGAGTTGCTAGATCAGCTGTAAGGGCCAGAATTACACCAGTTGCCAGAAGAGTCAAACTCCAGAGCTCAATGGAACTAACTTTGTGTTCCAGGAAAGCAAAAAAAATGGCCATGTTTCACTTCTTTAGAAGGAGACCTGCATGAAGGGAGAAAAGAAGGGACGTTAAGGAGTGTTAAGGGCTGTGTGGGGCCCCAGGCGACAATAGCAAGGAAGGAACCCTCTTGAGGTTGCAACAGCAGGCCCAGTAGGACAAGCAAAGAGCACAATCAATTACGCTAAGCTAAACAGCAATGTTGGGAGTAAAACAAAGGGAGGGGGAGGGAAGGGGTGGGAACAACTAACTTTTAACTTCTTTTGTCTCGTCTATGGCCTCCCACCCCTTGCTGGAGCCTGGCTATTCAGAGCCAAATTATGTTGAACAAACAGAATGAAGAGGCTGGTGCTGGAGAGGAAAGCAAGAAGCCAAACAGGCCCGCTTGCGTCCTGCACGTCAGCAAAAGAGCTGCCCAACCTTGTCAGGCTTGGGCTGCTGATGGCTGCCGCTGGGGGAGCGGCCCTGCCTGTTCTCTCCGTTTGTCTCCACAAAGGCCGGGGATTTCAGTGTCTCTGGGAAGGGCCCGTTTTTGGAATTTCCACGTCCTGGGCTTCTACTTTTGTTTATCCTGTCAGAACAAACATCCCTGGGTTTTGGCTTGGCCAAAATGGAGGGTCAAAGGAAAACAAGGAGATTAAAGTCTTCTCCTCACCCTCCTCCAGCCACGCCTGGGATGCTGGGGTCAGCTTTAGAGTCCTAAGTGTGCAAATTAAAATGAAGATCGTGTGCCCGTTGTCCCGTTAAGGAACAAAGTTGCCTTTGTTTTTCCAGAAGAATGTACATTTGATGACTTTTCTGTGGAAGCATCTCTGAGTCTGGATCTGTCCTAGCCAGGTTGCATCTTTGGTGACAGGTTACTATCCCCTAGTTCCTCCTGCCAAGAACAGGAAAAGTTAATTTTTGTAAGCTGCCCAGAGCCACCTCTAGACAAGCTGGGTGGCACACACTAAATCTAATAATTAAATAAATAAATATGTCGAACCCCCCAAATTGATTCTATTCCCCATTTTAAAGACTGGCAGTGTAGCAAATAACATAGCCCCCCCCCCCAAGACAGGTTATAAGAATACTCCTAAAGGATTTATCTAGCAAAGTTACAAAATGCTAAGCCGGTGATGGCGAACCTTTTAGAGACCGAGTGCCCAAACTGCAACCCAAAACCCACTTATGCATCATCAGGTGCTGGGTGGGTGTGGCCCATTGGCTGGATGTGGCCCATTGGCTGGGTGTGGCTGTGGTGGTAACGGCAGACTGGGTGGGACTACAAAGTTCAATCAATCAATTCCAACTTTGCGAGACCTTTTGTTTTCCTGCGAGAAGTTGAAATTGACTGATTGATTGAAGCTTTTTTTTTTTTTGCACACAGCGGCAGAGGTCTAAAGCGAAAAGGT
>BFFQ01009616.1:0-12511 GCA_003402635.1 Protobothrops flavoviridis
TTAAAATATATATTGTGTATATATGTGTATTATGTTTTGTTTTGTTTTGTTTGTCGGTTTAAATAATAAAAATTATTAAAAAAAAAATTAAAAAAAAAATAAATCCTGAATGTGTTATTTACAATAAGTTTATTGAGTTATATTTTTGTAACATGGTATCTAATCAGGGTGAAAGGGGGAGGAGAAGGAAAAATGTGACAATTTTTGATAGAGCTTCCATGGACAAGTATAGTCTATCTGATACAGGACAAATGATTTTTTTCTTTCTTTTCTTTCCTCCACTTTTAAGCTATGGAAGCAAATACATTTTTATGTAGCTTCCCAGTTTTGTAAGATCTTATTCTGGGAATTATAAAGAAATGGGAAAGCAACTTTTTGGCAGAAGAAAGAATTGAGGGTGTTTAGCAAATAAAGCCCAATTGGTATGAAAGGAGGTAAAATATCTACAATATATTATAGTTGAAGGAGAAATGAAAAAGATAGTAAAAGGATTGAGGCTATAGTAGATTTATAATTACCAAACAACAAAAATGGTCTTAAGGGGATTCTATGGTTATCACAAGGTACTGCAAGAATGGCGATCCAAAAATTATATGAGGGGAATCATTGGGGAATTAAAGCATAGGTAGAAATGTATTTGAAATTCTATGCTACCCTTGGAATTTATGGGATAGCCGAAAGGGCTACAGAGGGATGTTTGATATGTAAAAGGGTTAATAAAGGGTTAAGGCTCCCAAAGGGGGAGACAAATAGCTAAATGTAGAACAAGTACTGGGGTCTCTGTCTTCTCTTTGACAGGAAGGCTTGGTGGCGCAAACAACTCCTTTGGAATTTTCAGTCCATAAGATCCAGCCAGGACAGTGGGTGCTGATTCATAAATGGAAGGAGGAACTTCTACAACCAAAGAAGGGAAGTTCCTTATGTTAAATCTGCTGTCCGGAGGGCTGAGAAGGGTTGGACTCACTACACACGAGCAAAGGTGGTGACTGGACCTGAAAGAGGTTGGATGGTTATTCCAGGACAAGGACTGAAAGCCACGTTTAAAAGGACTTGAATGGGTAGTGGACCAGAACCCCTACCTATTTTGAATATCTCTATTAGAATTTCAGGTGACCCCAGATGAAGAACAAAAATATTGGTGGTGACTCATCAGAGAAATAAAAGTGGTATGTTACAAATAAAATGAATAACTAAGACAGAAGTCATACCGTTAGAAACTGAAAACGTAGAATTGTACATTGTAAGAATTAGATGGTAAATGTATATCTTTTGTTATTGTCAATGTGATTGCTGTAGCTGTTATTATTGTTGAAATTGTGGATCAATTTGTGGATGTGAAATACTGTGTAATAATCATGAGGGGTGGATTCTACTTCTAATATTACTGAAGACAACACACCAGAACAGCCTGGGAAATAAAGGTAAAAAATTGTTTGTGGGATTTAAAGATAGATGACAATCATGAAGCAGTGATGGACATTGCAAAAGGAATCAGGAATGTGGCCAAAGCTCCTGAACAAAGTATGAAAATATGTGGGGTGATTGGAGTTAACAAATTGGCTTCCCAATTTTGGATGGTTAAAACAAATATTTATAGGACTAGTGTTTATAGTTGTGATAGGTATTATGTGTTGTGTTTGTCTCCAATGTTTACCCTGCTGTATTTCATTTTGCACCAAAACATTGGGGTCAGTAGCGAAAAACATCTCTGGAAAAGATGTACAGATTCAATTTATGTTATCTAATACAGGGCTTTTCAACCTTTTCACCCATTGTACCACTTTTAGGATATGGCAACATCCGAGTACCACCAGTCGCCTAGCAAGGTGTCAAAAACTTGATGACCCCCCCCCAAAAGGAAAAAAGTGATAAAGCACAGGTAGTCCTCGACTTGCAACAGTTCGCTTAGTGACTGTTCGAAGTTACAATGGCACTGAAAAAAGTGCCCCCCAAGCCAAAGCCGAGCAAGACACCTGCCTGCCCACCCGGCGGCGCTCTTCCTCCTGTCCGAGGTTTCCATTGTTGTGAGCATTTCTGTTGAGGATTGGCAGCGGGGGTGGGGTGGGGGGTGTTTGGTTTTTATCCCCCCGTCTGCTGGGTGGTTGCAGCAGGTTTTGGTCACTTCACATGACCCTGGGACACTGTGACCGTCATAAATATGAATCAGTTGCCAAGCATCTGAATGTAAATCACAAGACCCTGGATATGCTGCAACATTCCAGCTGATCGGTGCTTCTTCTGGGCTCAGCAGAAGCACCAGGATCAGCACCGAGCTCCAGCTGGAGCCTGGCGCTGATCCTGGTGCTGATCCTGGCGCTTCCGCTGAGCCCTGACAGCCCTGCAGCTCCAGCCATCTCTCGCTCAGGCTTGTGCGGTGCTGCCACCGGTTCAGCTCATTCCCCTCCCCCACTACCACTTCTCTAGGATGGTCGTGTACCACCTGCCAGGTGCCAATATATCACAGGTGGTACCCGTACCACTGGTTGAAAAGCCCTGATCTAATATAGCCAAAAATGAAGATTCATCAGAGTATACAGAAACACAGGGGGGATTGATAAATATGCATCAATATGATAAATCTTCAGTCAGTTAAACCTACAATACAATGGAAACTAAATACAAATGGTGAGAGTCAGGAAAAGATAACATAAAGGAAGTAAGATAAACAAATAGGCAAAAATAGCTGGGTCTGAGAAAGGAAGAAGAGAAGCCATAAAAAATATATAGGAAATGACTAGCCAGGAAAAGACAGGTTGGAGAATAGGAAAATAAGCTGAATAAGATAAGAGAAAAGGCACGCTGAATTGAAAAGCAGGAAAAGAACTTATTGTTTAAAATGGGGACATAAATATCCACTGAGTTTAAAATAATTTAAATGTCTAATTTCTTATTCTTATTGTATATGTGAATATGATTTAATATGTTATCAGGAAATGTGTATAGGCGGTCGGAAAGAGTGTAACCTCATACTACCTCAGCCAATGGGGAAAGAGGAGGGATGTAGCGGCCGGTGATAGGGATGAATAAAAGAAGGAGATATTTTGGGTTAAAACTTTGGAGAGAACCAAGCTTTGATAGCTTCTCTCCCCGCTTATTGCAATAAACGAAACAAAAGGCCTTCACTGTGTCTTGGCTGGTTATTGGTCAGGCGAGCTTGCCTCTGGTCACGAAGGAAAGTAGCCAGGAGCACATAACATTATCCAATTAGTGTGAAGGTCAAAGGTTTCCTTCCTCTCTCTTTCCCGGGCTTTTCCCTCCACCCTCTTCTGCTCTTCATTAACCCTAAAAATACCAGACAGTTTTGCATATTGTCAAAGCAAGAATATACAGTATTTGCAGCGTTGCAATGAAGGGACTGGGGGGGGGGAGTGCATTCTTACTACACTGTGGAAGGTCAGCTCAGAAGGCAGGGAGGAAGAAGAGGAAAGGGAGAGAGGAAAAAGGGCTGACCAGCCAGGTGGTAGTGGTGCATATTAATAAATATGGATAAATTCATCATACATTTTTCAGTGCAAAGGGAAAATGATTCAGCAAACGAACTGCCACCGAAGAAATTAAAACTGGTCCTTTTTTCCTTTTTTTCTACAGTTTTAACATTTTATTAGATTATAGAATAAAATACAAAAATACAAAAGCAAATAGTAGGACACAGTGGGGAGAAAAAGGGTAAAAATGAGGGGGACAAGGGAAAAAGAACAGACTTTCTCTGTTGCAGTAGAAGGAAGCATTAACATTGAACCTCAACTTTTTACTTTTCCATAATATTATGAACTAGCCATTTCTGTAACAGCAAATGAATCTAATCAATAAAAACCAAAATCCCCCCCTTTTTTAGTCACCTAGTTTTTGACACCTTGCTAAGCACTGATGGTACTCAAATATTGTTATGTCCTAAAAGTGGTACAATCTGTGAAAAGGTTGAAAAGCCCTGGACTAGAAGATCTCCAAGGTCCCTTCCAGCTCTATTCTATTCTAAGTGCAACAATTTTTATTTTTAAAACAATAAAAATTAATATATGTAACACATACAAACAAAAGTTCTATTGGGGCCCTCCATAATTTTTAAAAGTGCAAGGGGCTCTAAGAGCAAAAAGTTTAAGAAAATACTGTATTAAAGCAATGCTTTTTAAAATGCATTTGTAACTTAAATGGAGTATTAGAATGAAATAGTATTGAATAACTCTCATCTTCAGAATTGTTTTTAATACCCTTGCAATCTTGACAAGTTCTTGGTTCCAATAATAATAGGCTTTGGTTGCTTTCCTGGCACTAAAAGTGGTTAGATATATCTGGATCTTAATGCCTTAATCAGCAGAAAATGTAAATATTATTTCTTGTCATGCATCATTGACACTGTAGAACAGGCATGTCAAACTTGCGACGTCACGTGACGTCGCGCAACGTATCGGAGCTTTTTCGCCATTGCCGGCAATTGGGTGGGCGCGGCTCCAGTATAATGAAAGCGGCCCACGGGCCGGCAGTTTGACACCCCTGCTGTAGAGTAATGAATAAGTATTTTGGTAATACTTGTTTTTAAAATTTGGTAACAGAACTCTTAATCAAATATTATGTAACTATAATTTTATGATGTTTTCAATTTTTAAAAATAAATACACTACCGAGAAAGGCTGAATAGCAACACATAGAGTTGAATGACATGTTGCACATGCAACTTGGTTCTTATACCATTTCAACTGCTGAAACTCCAGAGGGAAATGGATGATATATAGTACAATTATTTTGATTGAATTTTATATTTATGATCCTTATTTTTGTTTTAATGTTTTATGGTACATTTTAGTGGAATGTCTGTAAGCCACCTAGAACCACTTCTGGTAAAATGGGTGGCATACAAGTTAAATAAATAAATAAATAAATAAATAAATAAATAAATAAATAAATAAATAAATAAATAAATAAAAAAGAAAGAAAGAAAGAAAGAAAGAAAGAAAGAAAGAAAGAAAGAAAGAAAGAAAGAGTTGGAGTATCCTATTTTGTCCAATCAATGGATTCAGGCTTTAAGGAATGTTTGATATGGTTCTTATAACCTAAGAGCTTAGTTAATTCAATAAAACAATTATCTTTAGGGATTACTGGACCAATGAGACAATGTTTTAAAAAGGTTGACTCTCATCTTTTCTATTCTTCAGATATAATAAATTTGAAGGAACTTGGTACTTATATGGGCATTGCTACTTGCTTGGGCATAATGATTAAACATTATTAGGCCAAACCATGTTCTTCAAAGATATTAATTTTTGGGTTAAAGATATTAATTTGAAATTAATTATATTTCTAAAATCAGAAATCTTTCTGCTGAAGAACTTTATATATATTAAGCTTACACTGTTACAAAAAATGCTTGAATTCCAGATTCTAAATGTTGATTAGTAAAATTTGTCAACTTTCACTTGAATCGCCTTTGTAATGAAAGTGCCGCAAGAATGTACAATATAACTACAATACATTTAACTACAATACATGTTCAAAATAAATAACATTAAACATTAAAATATGTAGTTTTAATAATTACCTTTTATTTTTTCCTTTTAGTTTTAAGTTTTATTTAGTTTTTTTTTCTATTTCCTAGGTAGTTTAGCTTATTTTTTTTACCTTTCTATCAATCCGTTTTTATTATGGTCACAGACCAGCATTACAAATAAAAGCATTAAAAACAATAATAAAAAATAAAAATAAAAGACAGGCAAAATAATATATTACGACTGGTGGTGGATTATCAGTGGGCAGTTAGAGTCTATTTAATACAGCATAAAGAATGCGGCCACATTCAAAGAAACTAATTTGCACTGATCTGATAACAGTAGTTGCACATAAAAGAGATCACTATTTCCTAGATATTTTATTAGGTAAGATGTTATATATTGAGTCTGTGAGTCCTTATAGAACAGGGCTGTCAAAATGCCGGCCCGCAGGCTGGACGCGTCACGCGGAAGCCACCCCCACCCCATTGCCGGCAATGGCAAGACAGTCACAATATGTCGTGCAATGTTACAAATTTGACATGTCTGTTATAGAAAATGCAATATAGCAGGATGTGAGCTGTAGTTTCAATGTTCCTTGTCCACAGAGGCACAGTCTCAGTTCATATGGTATTTTTTTATATTGGCCCTCCAAAACTGCTGTGGGAAGTACACTGCAGCATGGCAGCTAATAGCAATAGCACTTACATACACTTTTTACTGCTTTACAGCACTCTCTAAGTGGTTTACAGAGTCAGAATATTGCCCTCAACAATCTGGGGCCATTTTACCAACCTCGAAAAGATGGAATCAACCTCGAGCTGGTCAGGATAGAAATTCTGGCAGTGGGCAGAGTCAGCCTGCAATACTGCATTCTACCAACTGCACCACAATGGCTCCTAGGGTTAATGCCTTTTGGATTTTGGAAAGGAGAAGTTTGAATGCTCAAAAAAACATTGGGAAGAGCTCTTGGGAAGAGCAGCCTGATCTTGTTGGATTTCCAGATCTTCAGTACTTTGCTTAATTGCACTAAGTACATTTACTTTTCTACTTTTTTTCTCTTCAGTAAATAACCGTTTAGGTTTGTGCTGTAAACTAAGCAATATTTAAATAAGAGTAACATATTTATATTGCTATTTACAGGTAGTCCACGAGTTATGAGTGTAATGGAGGGCTACATAAGTGTCCCCCAGCCTCAGATCCAGGCAGCAATGGCCTGGAAAAGGCCTCCGGAGGCTGGATTGGGCCACGGGGGGGGGCACAGAAGCATTCCCCGGCCTCAGATCTGAGAAGCAGCACCCTAGAAAAGATCTCCGAAGCCCAGATGGGGCCGCAGTAGGGCACGGAAGTTTTCTCCGGACTCAGATCTGGGTGGCAGTGGCCTGGAAAAGGCTTCCGACCCTGCAATCCAGCCTCCGGAGGAACGTAGAAGTGTCCCTCAGCTTCGGTTCCATTCTCTGTTGCAGAGAACAGAGGCCTAAAGAGATCACACAAGATCAGTAGCGTGAGATCTCGCCCCACTGATCTTGCGTGATTCTGCATTACTTTAGGCCTCCATACTCTGCAAATGCACCGAAGGCCTGGAGCAGTCAAGAAAGTGAAGGATCTCAATCTTCGCAGGGTGAGTATTGAAGGCCTAATGCCTAGGGAGGCCCAGGGCGGGGATGGGGAGGGAGGGAATAACCAGAGTGAATGTTGTAGACCCACTGCAGTTGCTCATAAGGGCAAACAACTGCTGTGGTGCTGCAATATTCGTAATTTCGGGACTTACTCGTAAGCACTAGGGGGCGTCATCACGTAACTTTGAACGAGCGTTAAGGGAATGCTCGTAACTTGAAGATTACCTGTACTTTATATATGCTACTACAAAGTACTGAAATTTAAAAAAATGTCAGTTGTAATGTTTTTGAAAAAATAAACTAAAGTTTTTGACTAGTATTCATTATTTAAAACTTCTAACACTTTTATTTATATTTTTCAAAAAAAATTATCTTCATAAAGTAAAATTATTTGTAGCAAAAACACTATTCCTTGGAGCTATGTATGTTGATTCATAAAACCTAAACATTTTTCCAATACGAGTAGGTCATGAAATAGATCCTTTTACATAACAGATAAAAATTATTGTAAGAAAACTCTTTAATAGAAACAATAACCAGGATAATTTTATAACAAGAAAAAATATTCTTAGCAGATTTTGCCCAGGATGTACTTTGCATTTAATCATAATAAACACCTGTAACCACGAATAGTGAACAAACTATCAAAATTGACATGAATAGCAAGGCTTTTAAACACTGATATTTTCCATAGGCAACCAGAACAGTTTCTTTCACTGCCACAACAGCAAACCTTTTTTGTTTAAAGTTGTCTTTGTGTGTGCAAATAAAGTTATCATAAAAGTTTCCAGAATAGCTCATTTCAGGAAATTATCTACCTGTCATGATTCCGACAGACAGAAATGAATGAAGCAGAACTCTGAGGCTTGAAATTTCCTCAAAGAACATGTTTATTAGTTACGAAGTATCAGCACTGTCAAAAGTGAAACCAAGTCTGAATACACAAGTAACAATTGCTCAATTACAAAGTTAAATGTCACACCTACAAAACTATGCAAGCAACTATATCCCCCAATATACTTATTTGGCGGGCTTTTTATGCAAAGCCCAGTCCCTAATCTGGGCAGCAGCAGATGACCTTGGTTCCCACGAGACAGAAGATTATTTTGACTAACGAAGCACCTGGGCAACCCGCTTCCCTCCATTCTATGTGGCAAACTAGAATGAGAAGAAAAAATGGCTATAGCCATGCTCATTGTAGAGTTGAAAGTGGGCCCCACTCAAAAGGAAAGAGTCTCCTATATTGGAAACAAAAAGCATGTTAAGTATTTCCTCGAGGCTTGTGAGGATATTTATCGTAAAACTTTTTTATTAACCTGTCTGCTTTCACATTGATACATTTCACCCACGTAGCTTCTGATAGGTAACAAGGTACTGTAACAAGGTACTGTAATTTTCCCTTGTACAACCTAGAATCAAGAATTAATTTTATTTCGGGACTTCCGGTGGTGACAGCCGCGCCGATGGCGGCTTCTTTCCAGCCGCCCGCCTGGGAATGCGACAAAGCCTGAAGAAACAGCGATCATCGGCTGTTTCTCGGCTTGGAGCCTTGTTCCCCGGGCGAAGGGGGAGGGGTGAGTTTTTCCCACATAGAGGTAGAGTTCCCCGTCTCCTCCATATTCTTTTTTTTGGAGGATGAGGGGTGAGAACTCCCTCGGAGTCTGGGTTTTATCTCCGCACCCCAGGACGTCTTTGTTCCTTTTTTAGGAACAAAGCCAGACGCTGCTTCCACATCTGCTGCTTAAAGAGATCTGTGATTAAAATCAAGAGCAGACAGAGCTGACCGGGAGAACCAGAATTGTGAGAATTTGGGACTTTAACTCAGGAGATAAGTAAAGTATCTTCTCCACTTACTATTTAAATTAAAGGAAGAAGTGAAAATGGCGGAGGAATGCCGTTTCCTGTTATGAAAGACTTTTACTTTTACTTGGTAACTAAGTTGAAACAATGTAACGGAATTTGGCTGCTTATTTAGAGACTAAGTTCTTTTTTCCTTTATCGGGGGGTGATTTGTTTTTGTTTTTTTTTACTATCCCCTCCTTTTTTCTTCGGAATGTTGGTTTTACAAGATTAATAAGTTTTACAGAAGTGGTCAAGTTTGAAAATGGCTTCAAAACACCCTGGAACTTCGGCTTCGCTTAAAGCTTTATCCTTTCCGGTAACTCAGACGGTGCAGCAATCTAAGCTTAAGCCTCCCTCACCCTCTCCTTTACCACCGGCTCTTACTCTTAAGGATTTACAAGATGCCTTGGAAAAAACAGTAAGACAGATTAGACAAGAAACTGCAGAGCTTTTTGAGGAGAAGAATAACGAGATGAGGAAGGATATATTGTTGATTTGCCAGAGGTTAGCAGCTCATATAGAACGTTTGGACGAATGTGTGGACAAAGTAGTACAGAATGTGGAAAGATTTGAAGACAGAGTTGGAAAAGTTGAAAATAATGTTGATATAATACAGAATGAAATTATTATGATACAGTATAGAGAGATGGAATATGCTTTGCGAATAAGAGGGTTGAAGGAGGATTTGCAAGAAAATTTGAAAGAAGAAATTGCTGCAGATTTAGCTTTTATTTGGGGTTGTGGCCCTGAAGAAATCTCGAGAGAGATAGAAAAATTTTTTTAGGGTTAATTCACGGATTGCAAGGCAAAGAAATTTACCAAGAGACGTGGTTATTTACTTTTCTAGAAGATCACTTCGCAATGAAATTATACAGGCTTTTTACAAGCAAAGATTCCAGATCGCATCTCAAGATGTTATAATTTTGAAAGAAATACCTTCTAAAATTCTTAGAAAAAGAAAAGATTTTGCTTTTTTAACTGAGGAGCTGAAAAATGTCAGGTTCAATTCAGATGGGATATACCTGTGGGGTTAGTGGTGAATTATGCGGGGACACGTTATAGACTCGACACAATTTTGAAAGCAAGAGATTTTTATGTTTCGGTCTTGAAAGCAGGTACGTCATCGTCTCCACGACTTAAGAGAATTGAACAAAAGTCTGAAGAACATCTGACTGAAGGAATATCAGCAACAGGAAGCTTGCACGTTGATTCTAAGCAACAGTGTTTGGAGATAAAAGATGATTTAAAGGAACAGAGAATGACCCGTGCAGCTTATAGAGCAAAGAAAAAAGAACAGCAAAAGACTGGAATGGTGTTTTAGATTGAAGTAGAAATAAGAAGGGTTCTTTCAAAATTAATTAATTAAAGTTTTCTTTCATATTGACTTAATGACGATTTGGAATTCAAAGATATCTGGTGTGAATGGAAGATAGAAGTCATAATTGGTGGACGTGTAGGGACATTAAGTCTTATGGATTAATCTTGTAAGGGGTTATGGTAGAAGTTGATGTTTAAGAAATCAATTTGATGCTGAATTTTATAATAGATGTAAGAGCTTTGCTGTGTTTAATCTAGTAGAAATGGCAAAAATCTCCGCTCATTTGAAGGATTTACAAGAAAAATATATTTTGGTTTGGAGAAGATGGATTGATTATATATGAAAAGTATTATTTAGCTTAATATGGCTGAATACTATTTTTAGTTTTACGATTTAATTATAATATTATTTTGGGATGTTATAGATAGAAGAAGTATAAGATTGAAAAGTATTATTTAGCTTTTGATTATGATTTAATTATAACATTATTTAGAGATTTTACAGATATAGATGAACTAGGAGATTGAAAAGTATCATTTAGTTTATGAGTGAATTTAAGATTATTATTAATAGTTTAATAGGGTTGAGTATTATTTTGAATTTTATGGTTTAATTATATTATTATTTTGGTTGTTAATTAGGTATATTATTATTTTTGTTCTTAATTGGTTAATACTTATTTTGAAAGGGAGTTAAAGTATGTTATGGATTTAACTGCTAGTATAGTTGGGTAATGTTATTTAGATTATGATTGTTTATTTGTACCCTGTAATCAGCTCTGGGAAGTGGGGGTGGGAGGGGAGGGTGGGGAGGGAGGGGGGACATATATTGTAAAAAATTTTAAAATTCTTAATAAAAAAAAAGAATTCATTTTATTTCAATGTGTCTCCCCCTCTACCACTACTGGACTCAGAGGCTTCTTTGGAATAGGTCTTAAAGAAGATTCAGAAACTACAATGAAACATAAGGTGGACTTTCCCCAACAGTCATGGAAGTTTCAATTCCACTGTAACAGGGCTTATGATTTCTGTGATGGAAAAAGGACCAAGGAACTTTGGCCCCAATTTTCTGCTGGGTAACTTTAACCTTAAATATTTTGTTGAAAGATAAACCAATTGCCCAACATAAAAAGAGTTTTGAGGAGAGCGTCGTTTATCTGCCTGCTCCTTGTAAACCTTGGTAGCCTTGGTCAATGCTTTCTTCACATTCACCCAAACCCCCTGGAAAGACGTCACTCGTTGATCCAAAGTCTGGGAGGTAGGAGGCTTCTGGGGGTATTCAGGCATAGGCACAAAATCCCGACCCGTTACTATTTTAAATGGGGTGAGTCCAGTGTTACTGTGCACAGTATTGTTGTAGGCTACCTCCGCGAAAGGCAGGAGGTCAGCCCAATTAGTCTGCTGGTAATTAACATCACATCTGAGGTACTGTTCCACCACTGCATTAACTTTTTCAACAGCTCCATTTGTACTCAGATAAAAACCTGACGAAAGCCCCTGAGTTGACCCAATCAGTTTAACGAACTCCCTCCAGAACGTTGCAGTAAACTGGACTCCCCTATCAGAAATAATTCGCTTCGGGGCTCCGTGGAGCCTATATATGTGTTTCAAAAACATCTTGGTTAGCTTCTGGGCAGAAGGAAGTCCTGATCAAGTGATGAAATGTGCTTGTTTGGAAAATAGATCAATTACAGTCCATATTACGGTGTTTCCGTTGCTCTCAGGCAACTCTACTATAAAGTCCATAGCTATCTCTTCCCAAGGCTGAGAAGGATCAGCCACTTGTTGCAGCAACCCTGGAGGCTTCCCCGGATGTCTTTTCATTGCAGCGCACATAGCACAGCTCCGCACATAACTCTCAACGTCTCTTTTCATCCCTGGCCACCAGAATTGCCTCTAAACTAAATGCAATGTTTTCAGGAACTCAAAATGACCCACCTGCTTTGCATCATGACTCCGCTGAAGGGCTTGGAGTCTGAGACCATTTGGGTGGTATAACTGTTGGAATATTCATGGGCAGGAAGAGTCATGTGGTAACTCAGTCAGCCAATGTGAAGAAAGTGCTACTGAGTCTGCAAAAGGGTATTGAGTAAGAAGCTGGGTTTCAGGTCTCAGGTCTGTCTCTGCTGTAAGAAGTCTTCATTTATGCTATGTTGCTATGAAGAAGAATATATGGTATTGTAAATATTTTTATATGAATATAAAGAGTTTATTTGAATCAGCTAAATGCAGTCAACTGTGAGAGCTTCTGAT
>BFFQ01009616.1:34046-56402 GCA_003402635.1 Protobothrops flavoviridis
AGGAAGGAAGGAAGGAAGGAAGGAAGGAGAAAAAAATGAAATGGGCAATCTAAATGGTCTTTTTATAATGCTTCCCTTTTCATTTCATTTTAATTATTTTTCATCACATAAAATTCCCCTGCAAAAAAAAAAGAAATAAAAAATCCTACTTCTGAGATGTAAGAACTTTGGTTAATCTTTCTGAAATATGAAATACCTTGATATTAATATATATTAGCCTATGCAATCAAGGTGTAGAAAAACAGCCCCCCCTGATAAAGAAATATTTTGGGGAATATTAAAAAGTCAAAATATTATATTTCCCCAAAGGATCTTAAAGGTAGAAAAGCAGGCCCAGTTTTCTTAATAGCCCCAGGCAGAGGTCAGGTCTGTAGAAATGCAAATTTGATAATTCTATTCAGAAAGGTTGGGGCCAGGAAGCTTGGAGCTGATGAGATTAGAAAGACAAAGACCCCTAAAATCTACATACCTTACCCAAACTCTAAAGACATGACCTTTAGGACATAATAGGATTAACCCACCAATACCAAAAAGGACATATTCAAAAGCTCAGGTCAAAGTTCATGCCACAGGAACAGGAAACAACTCCAAACATAAAAGTCCAAGAAGGTATAAAAACCCAGCAACATGAGGTCAGTTTTCCCAGAGTCACATTTCTGTCTGGCTCTGCTCTTCAATAAACTACAACCTTCTTTCTAAAGCAGTCTACATTTTGCTTATTCCCAGCATGGACTAGACCCTGATGAAGATTTTTCTTTCTACAATTTGGCACCCAGGATGGGACTTCAATCTAACCTCACCAATGGACTGGGACTGGTAAGCCCCATCTTGCTGGTAGCACACCCCTTATGTCTGTGGATGGGTTTCCCAGACCATGCCCATTTGGAGCGAGGGTAGTAAAGGGAATTTGGAGTATGAGCTCAAGAACTGCTTTGGAAAGAAGTTGAGTACCTCTAAATTTTAACTTTAAAAATCCAGGAGGCGAAAAGAATGTGTATGTGTGTGTGTGTGTGTGTGTGTGTGTATACAAGTGTAGGTGGAATCTCTCTCTGCCACAGCTGGATCCTGCCCCCCTGTGTGCAACAGATCCGCAAAAAGGATCTGTTCAAGTGATAGACTCTGGAAAGCATGGGGGTTTAGCCAGAGCGCAGGACCTCTTGAGAAAGAGAAGAATAAGTGTGTGGGAAATGAGTGCAAAGGAAAGAAAGGGTTTCACTCCTCGGCAACTGGCTAAGTATCACTGAGCAGACCCCTATTCTTCTTTTCTTTTTTAAAAAAAACAAGTTTTATTAATTTTTCAATTTTTACATCAGAGTGCTTAGGAAACAACGTGGTGATGGGGTAATAGGAAACAACGTGGTGATGGGGTAATCAATTATCCAAAAACAAAGTCATACATATATAGCTTAGATTAACTCCTTAAAAGTTCCCTCTCTATTTCCCTCAATTGGTGTAACATATTCAAATTAATACATTTCTAAATAAAATTCAATCAATCAATAAGATTATCAATAAGATTTTACCTATACAAGTCCAAATCCTGTTTTTAAGCTTTACTAACTTCCAATTACCATATTTCAATTTAGCCTTAAATAAGCATATTGTTTACATTTTGGGTATCCCTAATTTCCTTCGTTTCATAACATAATAATTATAATGTCTAAAATAAGCATATTATTCAAACAATTACACTCTTACATTTCCCGAATATATTCTATTTCTTATTCTATACAAAATGATTATCATACCTAAAATAAACATATTATTCCAAAAAAATACATTCTTACTCTATTTCACATATATGTTCTATTTCTTAGCCTAATAGCTCATTTAAAACCTTTTTTCATATTACAATTCCAAACTATAATCTAGCCAATAATTTTCATCTCGATTATAGGTCTAAATCCTAAACATTGAATCAGTCCATATCTCTGAGAAGCCTTTTTAACCCATTAAATACAATTTTAAATCCCATTTTTAAATTTTACTCTGGCTTTCTTTTTGTGCCAAACAGGTTTCCATAACAGAGCATCTGTATCAACACATAGGTCTTCCTTCATTCCTCGAGATAACATTTGAATCAAGGGGGAGTATCCCACTATCAATTTTACAGAACTGGCTCCTTTGTAATTAATCCATTGTTGCCCTAACAATTCAAATCTCAATATTTGGTTAAGCTGAGTAACACAATTGGTTGTGTCCAATATTATAATTGGTAGATGATTATGAAAGTTGTCACAGTTCTCAATAAATCGTATTTGAACATCGATTCCTGTTGCTTTTGAAGTTGCCTGTAGTTTAATTGAGGTCACTTTTTGATCATCAAAAGTCTCAGTGGATTGTATATAGAATAGTGTAAAGTCCTCTTTAATGTTGGTTTGTTCCTCTTCTATTGTTTTTTGGCCTGGAAAATAGTCAATTGGAGTCTGGAGATCAGTTTGCAGTTTTGAAGGAACATCTTTGGCTTCCATTCTAGAATTCATTTGCTCAGTGACTTCAAATTTATTTTCCAGTATGAGTTTATAATTAAGATATAAATCAGGTTCCTCCATCTCATTGAATTGTACATGGTGTTCCATACAGGCCTCTTGAATATTAATCTGTTCCTCCTCTGCTATTTCTTGGCTTGTAGATTGATCAGTTAAAATTTGAGCTTTAATTTGTAGTTCTGAGATAGCCTCTTTCATTCTGGAGTCCATTTGCTCAGTACCTTCAAGAATTTTTTCCAGTATGAGCTTATAGTTAAGTTGTGGGTAGAATTCCTCCATTTCAGTGGTGAAAAAAAAGAGTCCTTTAGTCTTTTAGTGGAGGCTATATTTAATAACAGTCAGCCAATATCTACCTCCACAATTTCTAACAGTTAGTTTCATCACCCATCTGTTTCAGCTTATCTTTTCCCTTTTATGATAGTTTGAAGGTCAAAGCCAGCCTCAAAATCAAAAAAAAGCAAAAAAAGCAATTGCAGTGTCGGATTTCGCCACAAGATGTCCCCAGTAAGTTATAGAATCTTTTTTCCAGACCCCAATAAAGTTTTTTTCCCAGTTAAAAGGATAAAAGAAACAATATTCTCCAAGTAAGTGGAATAATAAATTCTATAATAGGGGTTTTTTTCGGGACCCCAGAGTATCCAAAAGTAAAAATAGTCATTAAAATTAGATTATTCTTTCCTTTGTTCCAAAGCTTATCTTCCCAAATAAGCAGATGCCGCTCTGTCAAAGCAGGGAAATAATTCCAAGAGAGCTTTTCCCAGGAGTAGATAGGGAATAGAGAGGGAAAAGAGAGGAAGGGTCTCACCCAGATCTTCCACGGTGGTTCTTTACGCTTAGATGTTCTTGTGACTTACGGCTGGTGCAGCTAAGTGATCAGCCATGTTAATGGCCGATCTTTAATTCGTTGGCCCAAAGGAGCTGCCTCGGACCGCGGAAGACGCTGCCGCCCTTCTGCGGTCGCTGAGAGTCCTCCTCAGCAGTGGGCGCCCCTCCAGGGTGACTTTCGACCCTGTTCAGGGTCTACCGACGAAGGAAAACTGGCCAGCGAAGAGATGACTCTCTCCGAACGAACGACAGCGCCGCGATCTGGAACTGGAAGTCAGGAGACTCCTATTCTGAAAGGAGATACCCGTACTCTGAAATCACAGCAGACAGAGTTCTCCCAGGCCATTTGCCTGAAAAACTGAGGAGTTACCACAGGTTGGAAGGTACCTTCACCTGTTGGGGGCGGTGTCTTCCGCAGGTGGTGTATTCCGCAGGTTGCAAGAGACTCAAGTAAAAAAAGGGAAAGGGGGGACCTTGGAGTCTCATTGCGGATGGTGGGAAGAGCAACCTAGGAAATGGGAAGCTCAGAGGATCCCAACAAATTCTCCCCTAGGGAGACTGTTAGAGCCTGGGGTCGGGACAAATTGCCCATCCAGGCAGGAATGGGGAAGAAGCGCGCACACAAACTATTTGGAAGTGGACTCAGCTCAGGGGTGAAGCAGGAAAAGCCAATTTGACTAAATAAAGGTACTTAAAAGAAAAGGGAAAATATATACAGGAGCAGTTTGTTTCTCTCTCTCTTCCTATGTAACCACATGATATGTTTAAGATTTGTGCCTTCCCTAATTTGAGTTGACTGACATTTATAGTGGGAATGACCAGGGTGTGAAAACTGAGTGTTCTGTTTTCCTCTCCTTTACTCTTTGTCTGTCTGTGTGTGTGTGTCAAGGTCTTTGTGTGTCCTCGAGGTAAATGTTAACTGTTGGGTGTCTCTAATCCCTACTGTAGATACTTGAATTTTAAAATTCTGCTAGAAATTCTGCTTAAAATAAACCCCTCACCCTGTTTGTCTGGCCAGCAAAACCGGGTGAAGAGAAACGTGTTTTTTGTTTTTTTTTAATCTCTGTGTGCTTTTAAGAAACAGCCCAAACTTATCAGAGGGGAAAATTTTAAGCTCATTTAGAGAAAAAGTTTTATTTGTGCATTTTCTGTATGTTGTAAATGGATTTTATCTGTCTATCCTTCTCCTGAAACATGAGGTGTATCCACCCACAGGAGCCTCATGAGCTCAAGTTTGCTTGTGTAGGGAAATAATCTTATTAAGTTACTTTTCTTATCCTATCAGTAATCAGTAAAACTACTCTGGAACTAATCCTGGAACATATAAGCATTTTTCAATCTCTAAAATAATGTGGTCTATTTTAAAATAAATGTTAAAGGTAGATTCTCCATGCCCTCACAAATTGTACACAAAAAAAATACTAGGCTTATAAAATTATTTGGAGCTTTCAGCATTCTCAAGCTGCTCAGCTTCTCTTTTCTCCTCATCTGTGGTGTCCCCATTTTGTCTGTTTATCTGTTTCTTTAACAACTGCAGTATCAATGTCTTTTCAAACTCTGCCTGCAAGCTATCCCCCATTTCGCTTCTCCATTTCTTATCCTCTGTTCTCCATTCCTCATGTCTGATCAGCAAGGCCTCTCCTGGGAGAGTCAACCAGAAAGGGGAGAGGGGATCCTGTTCTCATATCTTTCAGCCCTGCATAGATGACTCAGCAATCTTTGAAAGTAGAGCACACTGACCCAGATGTGCCCCCAGAGGAGACCCTCCATCTGAGCCAGGAAATTGGGGTTTGAATCCAGCCATCCACTAGAACAGTGATGGCAAAATTTTTAGAGATCGAGTGCCCCAAAACTGCCCCGCCTCCCCTGCTCTGCCTGCCCTGCCCCTGCCTCTGCCCCACCCCGTCCCTGCCTCTGCCTGCCCTCAGGGCCCCCACTGCCTGCCGCAGCACCATGGCAGCCACGCCCTCCGCACATGCCCCACATCATCTGCATGCGATAGGGAGTGAGGATGGGGTCTTGTCCCCGCTGCCCAGCTGCCATGTCCTTGGCTGCTCTGCTCTGCGTGGACTGCACCCGGGGGTGACTCTCCTCCGGGGCACTGCTGGTGAGGAGGTGGCTGCAGGTGGAGGTGGGGCTGGGGCTGAGGGACGGCAGGCGTGCCCACAGAGAGGGCTCTGAGTGCCGCTTCTGGCACCCGTGCCATAGGATCGTCATCATGCAACCAGAATGGAACAGATCTTCCCAAGTCCTACATCAGATGCCTGTGAAAGCTGCAGAGGAAGGAAGGAACCATTGGCCCCCACGTGAAGTCTCAGAAGACAACTGGGAAAACTAGGGGGGAGGCAGAAACTCATCGTAAGGTTTTCTTTCTTGCCCCATTTGTGTTGTAATTAAGCAGTTGAATGGATTCATGGAGGGATAGCATTTGGGAATGATTGGCATGGCAAGTACTGAACACCTTGGACTTCTGTCTGGTGGGAGGGAAAATTTGTCTAGGATGTTTGTATTGCCTGTTTTGTAGAAGTAGCTGCACACGCACACGCACACACACACACACACACACCATTCAGAATCACACTGAAACTATCCCCTTCACCTACCTCCATGTAAAGTTCCCCAGGCTGGTTCTTGCTCTGTGGCACTAAGGCCTTTGCACGCATACCTTCCTGCAAATTCCAAGGGGGAGGGAACCAGGCCCCCTCAGGCAATTTGCAATTCATATGCCCTCACTGAGGAAGTAGCAGGAAAGAGATTTCCAGACCCAAGCCCTGAATATGTTGCACTCGTGGACTCATAGTGGGAGTCCTAGGGCTCACCGTGTGCAATTTAATAGCCTAGCTTGCCTACTGGCTAACCTCAATTGGACTCAATTGGACATGCACTAAAGTAAGAGCTAAGGTAGGAAACAACCCTTGAAAATGGGCAGCCAGTGGTTATGTACTGAGGATAAACATGGCTGTGAAGAATTTTGGGAGGCATGTGCTTCAAAAAACCTGACTGGAAAGCTCACAGAAAGTGACTCCAACATTTGAAAATAATTGGCAAAGAATATTTGACACTATAAATTTCTTTTCCACCTAACAGAACTTTTGCCCTGACTTTTAGACTTTATAGGTTGGAAAGCTCCCCCTTTTGGGAGCCACTGCAGGGATCTTTTTCTGCTGCCTCTATTAGTGCTTTTCCCTTTTTGCATTAACAGTTTAAAAGCTTGTTTACCAAGTCTCCCTGGCCAGATCAATTTTTTAATCTTGTGCCAGTAAAAGTGTGTCATCCACACTTATATGGCACAAAGAGGGAATTGTAGAAAGACAGCACACACACACCCCCGAGAAAGAAATATTTTGGGGAATATTAAAAAGTCAGAATATATTTCCTCAAAGGATCTTAAAGGTAGAAAAGCAGGCCCAGTTTTCTTAATAGCCCCAGGCAGAGGCCAGGTCTGTAGAAATGCAATTTGATAATCCTATGCAGAAAGGTTGGGGCCAGGAAGCTTGGAGCTGATGAGATTAGAAAGACAAAGACCCCTAAAATCTACATACCCCACCCAAACTCTAAAGACATGACCTTTAGGACATAATAGGATTAACCCACCAATACCAAAAAGGACACACTCAAAAAGCTCAGGTCAAAGTTCATGCCACAGGAACAGGAAACAACTCCAAACATAAAAGCCCAAGAAGATATAAAAACCCACCACTCCCAGCAACATGAGGTCAGCTTTCCCAGAGTCATATTTCTGTCTGGCTCTGCTCTTCAATAAACTACAACCTTCTTTCTAAAGCAGTCTCCATTTTGCTTATTCCTGGCTTGGACTGGACCCTGATAAAGGAAAGGTGTGGGAACAGTTGGATCACACTACTGAAGTTAAAAGAAGTTAGAAAAGTTAGTAACAGTAACAATATATATTTGGTTTTAATTATATTCCAACATTGAAAAAAAATAAGGAAGAGTCAACTATCCACTTTATGTGACAAACTGTCAAACTTTTGATATCAGTATTAATGGCTTCCATTAATTAGGCTTCCATTAATATAGCAAACAATGGCAGAAACAAAATTATGTGATACTATCTGTGACATCTTCATGTAGTATTCATCTAAATCGGCATATATCATTGATTGGACATTTTTAAAAAGATACATCCAACTGAAAGCAGTTGACATAATGTTATTTGATTGCTAAAACAGTGAAAACAAATTCCAATTCATATAATTTGATGTTAAAATGGTAAATATGTTCAAAAATATTCAGATGAGGTAATAGGAGTACAAATGTGCACTTAATAAAAAAGGAACAAGTACAGGAAGAGGAAGTGCTTAGTCTCATTTGTTCATTGAAAATGTGTCATAAACATTTTGCCTTCTACTGAGCCTATTTAAAATTTTGTGGCATAATATAGTACAGGACAGAAGAAGGAGAGCACTAAATAAGGTACCAGGGTGCAAAACTAGGGATGTACTTGCAAGAAAGAAGTGGCATTATAAATTAGATAGAGAGATAGAGACAGATAGAAAAATAGTTAAAAATATATTCATCTAAACTCTCTTTCAGTCATAACATACAGCTCAGTCATCTGAAATTATCTGCAATATTCTCAAAGGAAGAAATAAACTATATGTGATAATAAGCATGTGACATATTTTGAAGGAACATGAAAATCCTTTATCAATATTTGTTAGTAATTGTTTAAATATGAACAAAATCTGTTTGCTAGCAGAGAAGTTTGACAGAAAATTTATATTTACAAATTAATTATCTCTGGTTATAAGAATGCAAAGATTAGATAGTCAAGAAAATATCTACCACTCTACTGAACTGATGTTAATATATTTATAAGATAAAGCTGCATATATTTATTTTCCAAGTGCAACTGCTTTACACGACAGTATGCAACACCAGTAAACAAATATTAAAATTATGTATCCTCTTACCTTAATAGATTTGCCAGCTATGTTAAAATACAGCAGCTAATAGCATTGTCCAACTTATTTAAATTAGAATATTTATATATGTCAAGCTATGAAACCTACTGTCTTTAGGACCGCTGTAATGCTTATAGCTTGTCTACAGCAGGGCTTTTCAACCAGTGGTACGGGTACCACCTGTGGTACATTGGCACCTGGCAGGTAGTACGCGACCATCCTAGAAAAGTGGTAGCAGGGGAGGGGAATGAGCTGAACCGGTGGCAGCACCGCACAAGCCTGAGCGAGAGATGGCTGGAGCTGCAGGGCTGTCAGGGCTCAGCGGAAGTGCCAGGATCAGTGCCGCTTTCCAGCTGATCGGCGCTTCTTTGGGACTGTCAGGGCTCAGTAGAAGCGCTAGGATCAGCGCCAGGCTCCAGCTGGAGCTCAGCACTGATCCTGATGCTTCTGCTGAGCCCAGAAGAAGCGCCGATCAGCTGGAATGTTGCAGCATCTCCAGGGTCTTGTGATTTACATTCGGATGCTTGGCAACTGATTCATATTTATGATGGTCACAGTGTCCCAGGGTCATGTGAAGTGACCAAAACCTGCTGCAGCCACCCAGCAGACGGGGGGAATAAAAACCAAACAACCCCCACCCCACCCCCGCTGCCAATCCTCAACAGAAATGCTCACAATAATGAAAACCTCGGACAGGAGGAAGAGCGCCGCCGGGCGGGCAGGCAGGTGTCTTGCTCAGCTGTGGCTTGGGGGGCACCTTTTTCAGTGCCATTTTTTTGTCATCAAGTTTTTGACACCTTGCTAGGCGACTGGTGGTACTCGGATATTGCCATATCCTAAAAGTGGTACAATGGGTGAAAAGGTTGAAAAGCCCTGGTCTACAGTACCGGGGGGAGGGGAAGAATTTTGGATTCACAGGCGTTCTTTATCAATGTGAGAGCCAAAGCTGTTGAAGAGCTGTTTTGGTGAACTAAAGTTTTTTCCTCATAATAATTACTGGAAGATATATTGGACAATGTGATCTGAACTGTCAGAGAGGAGAGGGAAAGTTTCACTCTTTTAATTATCTGCTTCCCGCTGTTTCTCAGAGCTAGCTTCCTTTCTTTCTTACCGGTTTGCTAATGCCTAATAAAGTTTACATTAGAGAGCGCAATGTCTCTGGTGTTTTGCTTCATTGGGCTTCTCAGCCGGAATTTAATAATATGACTTAAGAACCAAAACCCTTTCTCCAGAGAATTACACTTACTGAAATGCAAAGCAGTTTGAGTTTGAGATTTTCACCATTTCAAACTCAAAACAGGTTGCTATCACATCATAGGAAATGTTTTGGTGTTCTTCTTATCACCTTTTAAAAAGCGGCCTAAGTTTGAAATTAGTTTTGGAAGCTCTTTTGCTGTTGCTCAGTTAATTTTGACTCTTGTTGCCCCAATATATATTGGTTTGTCAGTACAACTGCTTCTCTTAATACTTGTAAGATTACACGTGTTGTCAGTGATAGTATCTGACAATCTTATCTGAGGTAGGCCTATTTTTCAATTGTCTTCAATTTACTCAATTGTTGAGGTCTCCTCTACTGACTTTTGCCTTCACCTTATATGTCCAGAATACTCATTTGATACTGAATGACTTGTTCTTCTGGTCGAAGATACTTTCAACAATTTTCTCCAGTAACACAATCATAATTCAGAAGCATCAATTTCTGGTGATTTCATTACTGCATTTTTAACTAGGATATATAGAATTTGACAATGTAGTATTTCAGCTCCTTAGTATTTTGTTTAGTTTTGTCATAATGGCAGACATCTATTTATTTAATTATTGTGTTTGCTATTCTGATGAATTTTTGATTCTAGGAAGACAAAGTCTGTTTCAGTTCAATTTCTTCTCGCTTCTTTGGTTTCTCATTGTTGGTTGACATAACTCTTTTTTTTAAATGCTAAACGTAGTAAATCAGTAGCATCTTTTTTCACATTCAACAAAACCTCTCTCACTTCCTGCCAGAAAGTCTGTATTTACTACGATTTATTTATGTGTGTCACAGATCAAATTGATTATGCACCTTCAGTTCAATGTCAAATTTTAGCAACCACAAAGGTAGATTTTCTTCAGGATGATTTGTCTCAATCTCCAACATTACACCCATCACAGCTGTAATCAAATTCATCCAGCTATGTGTATTATACATAGCTGGATCTTTTCATAAATATATTCAAAATACAGTAATTTGAACCTGGTTATTTGTGCCTTCAATAAAAATTCTGGATTGATTTGTTCTAGGATTGTTTGTTTGTTTTCTAGGCTCAGAGTATTTTTATAAGTCTTCTCCAACACCAGAATTCAAAAGCATCAATATCTTTTCTATCCTGCTTCTTCGAAGTCCAGAACTAGTGCTCCTAATCTCAGCTCGTTACCTGTATAAAAGACACCTGGGAGCCAGAAATCTTGCTGATTGAAAGGGGATCAAATACTTATTTCACTCATTAAAATGCAAATCAATTTATAACTTTTTTGAAATGCATTTTTCTGGATTTTTTTGTTGTTATTCTGTCAGTGGGCAAACGTACAAAATCAGCAGGAGATCAAATACTTTCCCCCCTCACTGTATCTATATTAATTTCCCCGTCTGTTTTTTTTTAAATTTCTTTTGGTAAAACTTGTTACAATGAATAAAGAAATCACATTAAAAAATATTTGGGTTGAATAAATCTTTGTCTCATTCCTTTGTTGAATGGGAGCCGGTTTGTTCTATCATGTTCTGCCCAGATTGTGGTTTCTTGTCTTGTGTATAGGTTTCATATAGGACAATAAGATGTTCTGGGATTCATGGCTTCCGGTTTGCCAATGCGGCCGCCATGGACGTCTGGAAGGCGAGCTCCATCTTCCGCATCCAGTTTCACTTCGCTGGGGGATCCTGGAAAGGGTCAAAAGTCGCCCTGCAGGCGCGACCAGCAAGGAGGGGACCCCCGCTCGATCCGGGGCAGCTCTCCAAACCAGCGGATGAAAGACCGGCCATAGAAATATGGCTCGTCACTAGGCTGCAGACAGCCGAAGTCACACTTACCACCAGGCAACTATAAAGCAGCGCAGATAAGACTGGGTGAGATCTACCTCTCTTAAATCCTAACTATTTTTTTTACCTGCATAAGCTGCTTAAAGTACTTTCCCCCCTGTGGAGAGGGAAGGAAGATTTTATCTCTCCGTCTAAAAACAGCGGCAACTGACTATTCAGGGGAGTTTAAAATGTTGCAAGAATAACTTGATCCTAATTGGAATTTTATTTTTTAAAGTTTGTGGACTAAAAAATTTTCTATTCTTACTGAAGGTCTGGGTTTTTATTTATAAAAAAGAAGTAAAACTGAAAAGATTATAAAAACTTTGAACTTAAAAGAAAACTTTAAATGGTAGGGGTGACATCTTGTGGCTAAACCTGATATTACAAGTTATTGCTTAAAAGAGACTTGGCCAGCAGCCTAGACTATAGGTAAGACTTAGGTAACCTTGAGACATCAGCTGTGAGAAGCCCAGCTGTGTTCTATACTCAGTGACATTTTTTTTTTTGCATTCTCTGATTGTAAAGCTTCTAACCTAATACACTACTAAGAGAATATGGATGAAAATCAGGAACAGATTCTCTTTATGTTGAAAGCAATTAATCAAACTATTCTCACAGCTGATGAAATAAGAGGTTACAGAAAAGAACAAGATGTCAGCCCAGATATATGAACTCAAACTTTGATTACAACTAAAAAACCAACTACACAGAATATAACAGGAAAAGTGGAACAATTAAATATTATGATACAGGATTCAACTGATCAACAAATACAGTCAATAGAAAACCCAGAAAATGGACTGACAATATGGAAAAGGGAAAAGACTTCCTATATAAATCAGAAGAAACCTAAGGATCAAGAAGAAGAACAGACTGAAGAGATGACAAACAGTTCAGGACAACTACGTTGAGATGGAAAAATAGAGAGATGATTTGTTAGTCCTCTCAAAGAAATGGCGACCGGATGGTTTTTTCTACGTCAAACAATATACATAACAATATAGGGAGATTTATTTGATGACTCAAAAGCACGGACATGGAAAACAATTTGGAAAAGAAAGAAAGCTAGAATAAGACTGAAGAAAATTGGGGTTTTGACTTATTAATGAGAATTAAAATAGAATATATTCAAATAGATAAGATGTGTACTTTGAATACTAGATATTGTTATGAGTTGAGATAAAGAAAACTGGTCATTTAAAACTTGGAAGTATAAATATTAACAGTTAAATTTGAACATTGATTTGCTTCTAAAGGTTAAATGCAAAGGTAATTAATATATATATATATATATATATATTCGTTAAAATAATGATCACCAAGAGAATACTTAAATAAAGTTTAATTAATCAACCTAGCTTTCGTCAAAATACATATGACATCGTCAGGGACATCATTATTTTAACGAATGGATATTCCCAAGAGTCGTATTTTTACTAGCATTCTTTATATATATATATATATATATATATATATATATATATATATATATATATATATATATATATATATATATCAAAATTTGGATTGCTAACAAAGAATTAAGGGAGTACTGGGATAGCTATTTCTAACCTTATTTGGTTTTCATCAGCCAGACATACCCTTCTGAGATTCGAACCTGGGCTGTCTGCATGTTAAGCAGAAGTGTTAGCCCCTAGGCCACAGGCTCTTTCTCACTTTGTTAGCTACAAGAGACAGGGGAACATATATATATATATATATATATATATATGTTACTAAGAGTACTAAAAATAAAACACTGATTCCTGGGTAAATTCATATTGCCTGACATAAAACACACGACCACCAGGAAAATTATAAAACTATAAAAAGCTTTAATAGATTAAAATATACCTAGCTTTCGCTGGTCACTACCAGCATCATCAGGGTAACCTCCAGAAGGTGGGGAGGCTATTTATAAGCATTGCGCCCGGCTCCTAGCTCTCGTCACGGGCCCCAGGCAATCCACCTGCGCTCCAATCCTAGTATCCATCTTGCTAATCGTTGTTTCTCTACTTTCCTTACTCCCATTTGCATCATTGCCTTTCCTCCCCCCCTCATTAAGCGATCGTAAGTTATGGCAACTCCTTGTTTCAGCCGGCTCAGACCTGTGCTGCATGCCTTTGTGGTGTTTCCCTTTCTCATCTTCCCTTTTGGCATCCCTCACCGTCAATTTCCTCCCATCCTCCCTCTTCTCACAAGTCTTTCTTATCACTACAACCCCATAGCCTTTTCTTGCACTGCGGAGTCTCATTCCAACCATCCCATTACGCCTCTCATCCGGGAATATTCCCTCACCCACCCTCAGTTCTTGGTCTCTTCCTCCTCCTGTGTTCCTAAAGCGGGGGGGGCGTCACTCTCGGGCGTCTCAAGGGGCATGCTGAAACTCCCAGGTCACGAACATCCGTATCCTCGTCTCCTCGCAGTTCCTCTGTGTTCTCACAGCAAGCATTCTCCGAAACCATAACACGGGCAGAGTCAGTCCTGGCGTCCTCGACAGGGGTGGTGCTGTAGTCCCTCCCTCTACATCTGCTCCACGCCCTGGTATCCATACAGAGCCTCATCTCAGTCGGGCTCTCTGCTGGGTGCGGGGAGGGGGCATCCAGTCTCTCCGGCAATGGCTCTCCAGCGTCCACACATTCCTCCATTCACCGGGGGCGAGCACACACTCCCCTGGTCTGAGACTCACTTGGTAACTGTTTGTTCTCTATTGGATTCCGCTCGGAACTTTTTACCCTCGTCATCACCCCTTCCAGGAGGCACGTTGTGGTGTTGGCTCGTTTCCTACTGGATGATCGATCTTCCGCGATCCATGTTCTTAATGCCATGTGTGCCGGGCACAGGTCCACATGCCGATTTATAGACTCTTCGTTGGAAAGCCAAGCTTCTTTAAGGAGCTGGCCCCCCTTCGTATTGTCATTGGCAATGATTTGCACATTATCAAAATCAAACTTGTGCCCAGACTCCATCATGTGTGTTCCAATTTGGGAGTATTGTTCACCTCTTTTTACTGCCAATTTATGTTCGTGGACTCTAGTCCTGACCCTTTTAGATGTTTCTCCCACGTAGTTAGCTGGGCAGTCTTGACAGTTGATTTTATAAACCACGCCCGATTTCTCTGTGACGGGGAGTGGGTCCTTAGGTCTCATTACCTTGGACCGCCGCATCTGGTTGGGATTATGTGCCACCCTCACTCTGTAGGGTGCCAATATCCTAGCCGTAGCTTCCGAGACGTTGCTGATGTAGGGGAGAACAGTTCGGGTTGTTGGTGGCATTAGTTCTTCCATTCGAGGTCTAGTGGGAGGTCTAAGTGGGAAGCCATGGCGCTTAATAAATTTCATGGGATACCCATTGCGTCTGCATATTTTAACAAGATGTCTACGTTCCTCCATTCTAGCTTTGGACGTGCTGCAATGGGAGTCCACTCTCTTAAAGAGGGTTCTAATGCAGCTGGCCTTGTGGACCACCAGATGGTTACTGTCATGATGTAAAATCCTATCGGTGTGCGTGGGCTTGCGGTAGACCATAGTCCTCAGGGTTCCGTCTGGCTGGCGATGCACAAGTACATCCAAAAATGCTAACCTACCCTGGCGTTCTTCCTCCTCTGTAAACCGCAAATCCGCACACACCGAATTGAGTGTGTCCACAAAGCCAGCCTTCCGGCTCCTCTTAATAGTAGAGAAACAACGATTAGCAAGACGGATACTAGAATTGGAGCACAGGTGCATTGCCTGGGGCCCATGACAAGAGCTAGGAGCCAGGCGCAACGAGCGCAATGCTTATAAATAGCCTCCCCACCTTCTGGAGGTTACCCTGACGATGCTGTTAGTGACCAGCGAAAGCTAGGTATATTTTAATCTATTAAAACTTTTTATAGTTTTATAATTTTCCTGGTGGTCGTGTGTTTTATGTCAGGCAATATATATATGTTAGCAAGTACCAAAAATGTAAGACCACCAGGAAGTTTTAAAAACTATAAAAAGTTTTAATAAAATTTTAAAAATACCAAGCTTTCGCCGGCAGCTGCCAACATCATCAGGGTAACCTCCAGTCGATGGGAAGGTTATGGGAATGGTGCTCTTTGCACCCGGCTCCTGGACCTCATAACAGGTCCCAGCCAATCCACCTGCGTTTGAGTTCTAAGATCCATATTGCTAGCTGTTACGTTCTTACTTTCCTTATCCTCGCCCTTACTCTTTCCCTTCTTTGGTCGTAAGTTGAGGGGGGTCTTTGATTTCATGTGCAGTGCATTTTCCTGTTGTTTGCCCTCCCTATTTTTCTTTTTAGCATCCTTCGTTGTGGCTTCCTTCCCAAATTCCCTCTTTCTACAAGTTTTCCTTACAACCACACATGCATTGCTTTCCTCCATATCATGAAGCTCTGCTGTAGCCGTCCTATCATGATTCTCATTCATTAATGTTCCCTCCCCCCCGGCCTCCCCCTTTGCTCCCTCGTCTGTGGGGGGCGTTTGCAACAGTTGCACCCGGGTTCGTCCACGAGCCGCACCAGTGGAAGCAAGCTGTCAGCATGGGACACGCCCCAACGTTCATCTTCGTAGCCCCGTCGTCCTCTTCACACGATGTTCTCGGCACTGGGGGACTGTCTTCTCCCTCGTACCTTCGTTTCTCTGTTCTTTGGGGGTGTACCATCGTCCTCAATGGGGAAGAGAGGGGATTTTGCAGTTCCCAATTCTTACGTCCTTGTGTGTTTTCCGGGGGGTCGTTCTTAAGAAGGTATTTCTGGGAGCGTGTGGAGGTTCTGAGGTTGTAAACCACTGTCTCTTTTTCCTCCCGTGGCTCTCCTACATTCCTGGGATAGGGGCCTCCCGTAGGAGTGACAGTATAAGTGGGATTAGTTACAGAGTCATGAAAGGGGGTGGGGATGATATTAGAACTTTCCCCTTTTTGCGATCACTTTGCCTCCTGACGCCAATGCGAAGCCGCATCTTAGTCGAGCTCCTCACAGGGCACTGGGAATCACTCGACCCATCCATGACTGGTTTTCTGGTGTTAGCACGTTCTTCCACTCGTTGGGGGTGAGGGTGCCCTTCCGTGCTCAGAAGGTTGCTCAATCGTTGGTTACTCCCTACTCGGGCACTTTCAGGGCTTTTTTCCTCCGCTACCTCTCTTTCTAGAAGGTGCATTGTGGTGTTAGGTCGTTTCCTAACACCACAATGGTGTTAGGCTGTGTGGGATTAGCTGGGACCTGTGACGAGGCTGTGTGGGATTGGCTGGGACCTGTGACGAGGTCCAGGAGCTGGGTGCAAAGAGCACCATTCCCATAAATAGCATTCCCATCGACTGGAGGTTACCCTGATGATGCTGGCAGCTGCCCGCGAAAGCTTGGTATTTTTAAAAAATTTTCAAAACTTTTTATAGTTTTTAAAACTTTCTGGTGGTCTTACATTTTTGGTACTTGCTAACAGGAATTTATCCAGGAATCACCTTTTTATTTTTAGAATACTCAATTATATTTGGTGCACCCTGTCGGCCCAAATATGGGTGTATTCGGGTCTTTTCCCGTGTAAGATTGAGAGTATCTTGGCGACGTTTCGACGAGGTCCCACTCGTCATCTTCAGGCTGGGGTCTTCGGCTTCGTGCCTGTGCGAGCAAAGTGTGATCGGAGCTGCCGTCTCTCTATAAATACTGGTGGGGTGTGTGGAGTGCTGGCTTAGTTGCTGTAGGTGGATTAGTTGGCTGTGTGGGAGCCATTGTTTGCGGATTGTTTGGCTGTTTCGTAACATCCTGAGTAGTTGAGGTGCTGGCTGTGTGCCCACTAGTCTGTGTTATAACGACCTGGGTAATGGGTTGTGTGATTACACCCTGAGATCTAGTGTAGTGATATCCTGAGTTTTGTGTTGCAACATCCTGGGTGGTTGGCTGTGTTGTAACATCCTGAGCTTTAGCGTTGTAACCTCCTGAGTTCTGTGATGTGATGTCCAGAGCAGAAGGCTGTGATGTAGCATACCAGGCTTTGGTTTGGCTCCGAGTTTGCGGTCTAGCTCTGTGTTCATGGCGTGTGTCCGTTTGTTTTGTGTGGGGGTCGGAGGGAGGTGCAGCAGCTGGTGATGTCATTGTGGTTTGGCTTCTGGATGGTGGTTGCATTTCGTCTGAGGGATGGCTTTGGGCTTGGGTTTGGGTCTGGTGAGGGTGAATGGTGGTGGCATACTGTGTTCTGGGTCCGGTGTCAGTTTTCGTGGCTAAGACACGTTTGTTGATTAGGGCTAGTTTCCAGATGTCTGGTAGGCGGGAGGTATCATCACGTTTATTGATGTTGTGGGGGTGTTTTTCTATTTCGATGGCTTCCATAATTATTCTCTTGTTGTGGTGTTCAGTTTTGGAGATTAGTTTAGTTCCTTCAAAATCAATTTCATGTCCTGTAGCTTTAAGGTGCTGGAAGAGGGAGGAAGTTTTTTCTTCTTTTCTGACTGCGTTCTTGTGTTCTGCGATGCGGGCATTTATTCTCCTATTAGTTTGTCCAATGTATGTGGCTGGGCAGATTTTGCATGGTATTTCATAGACTCCTGGGTTTTCTAGCTGGATCCTGTCTTTGGGGTTTCTTAAGATGTTGGCTATTTTTTTGTCGGTGCCGAAGGCTGTCTTGATATTGTGTTTGTGGAGAATTTTGCTGATTTTATCTGTGGTGCCTTTACATGGAACACTTCGAAACCAATGCCTTAGACAAATCTGAACACAAACCCAAACTCTGGCTCAGATATGTAGGTGACACTTTTGTAATTTGGCCACACGGGAAAGAAAAACTGGACAATTTCCTCACACATTTCAACAGCCTACACCCCAAAATACAATTCACGATGGAAATAGAAGCTAACAACCAACTCCTCTTTCTGGACGTCCTAATCTACAAAAAACCCAATGGCTCCCTAGGACACACCATCTACCGGAAAAAAACACACACCAACCGCTACTTAAACGCACAATCCCACCACCACCCTGCACAGATCAACTCCGTAGCCAAGACCCTCATCTCCAGAACCAAATGCCTAGCCGACAAAGATCACCTGAAAACTGAATTACACACTCTCACAAACGTATTAATCTCCAACGGACGGCAAAGAAATACAATTACCAACCTAATCCAAAGGGAAACACCCCCCAAGAACCAAGACATAGAACAGTACAATGACATCGCCCTCCTCCCCTACATCAAAGGCACCACAGATAAAATCAGCAAAATTCTCCACACACACAATATCAAGACAGCCTTCGGCACCGACAAAAAAATAGCCAACATCTTAAGAAACCCCAAAGACAGGATCCAGCTAGAAAACCCAGGAGTCTATGAAATACCATGCAAAATCTGCCCAGCCACATACATTGGACAAACTAATAGGAGAATAAATGCCTGCATCGCAGAACACAAGAACGCAGTCAGAAAAGAAGAAAAAACTTCCTTCCTCTTCCAGCACCTTAAAGCTACAGGACATGAAATTGATTTTGAAGGAACCAAACTAATCTCCAAAACTGAACACCACAACAAGAGAATAATTATGGAAGCCATCGAAATAGAAAAACACCCCCACAACATGAATAAACGTGATGATACCTCCCGCCTACCAGACATCTGGAAACTAGCCCTAATCAACAAACGTGTCTTAACCACGAAAACTGACACCGGACCCAGAACACAGTATGCCACCACCATTTACCCTCACCAGACCCAAACCCAAGCCCAAAGCCATCCCTCAGACGAAATGCAACCACCATCCAGAAGCCAAACCACAATGACATCACCAGCTGCTGCACCTCCCTCTGACCCCCACACAAAGCAAACGGACACACGCCATGAACACAGAGCTAGACTGCAAACTCGGAGCCAAACCAAAGCCCAGTATGCTACATCACAGCCTTCTGCTCTGGACATCACACCACAGAACTCAGGAGGTTACAATGCTAAAGCTCAGGATGTTACAACACAGCTAACCACCCAGGATGTTGCAACACAAAACTCAGGATATTACTACACTAGATCTCAGGATGTAATCACACAACCCATTACCCAGGTCATTATAACACAAAAGACTAATGGGCACACAGCCAGCACCTCAACTACTCAGGATGTTACAAAACAGCCAAACAATCCGCAAACAATGGCTCCCACACAGCCAACTAATCCACCTACAGCAATTAAGCCAGCACTCCACACCCCCACCAGTATTTATAGAGACGGCAGCTCCGATCACACTTTGCTCGCACAGGCACGAAGCCAAAGACCCCAGCCTGAAGATGACGAGTGGGACCTCGTCGAAACGTCGCCAAGATACTCTCAATCTTACACGGGAAAAGACCCGAATACGCCAAGTCCTGCATACCTGTACCCGTGACAATCTACGATAACAAATATATATATCTTATATAAATAAAAATGTAAATGTTCGTTTGTTCAAAATCTTAAATCTCCAAAAGTTCTTCACCGATTGCTTTGAAATTTTGACACAACATTGCATTCGAATACGCGCGTTTTTATATACCTACTATTATATAGATGTCACACCTGTGACAGGTAAAAACATGTTTTTGAAAAACAGCGCCATCTGTTGGACGTAAAAGCAACACACGCTACGATTTTACGATTCCATTTCAATGTTTCCGATTTACGATCCATTTACGATTTCCAAATTGCCATTTCAATTTAAGAGATTGCAATTCCCAATTCGATTGGCGTTTGCAATCACCATCAACAAAGCTCAGGGCCAATCTTTAGAATTGTGCGGTTTAGATCTAGACACGGATTGCTTCTCACATGGACAATTATATGTTGCGTGTTCTAGAGTCGGCAAACCAGACAATCTCTATATCTGCACAGACAATGGAACAACAAAAAATATTGTATACCCACAAGCATTGTGAAATTAAACATATTACAAACGTGCGCTTTCTCTTTTCTTTCTTTTCCATTTAACCAGAATGAGCCACAGCAACGTGTGGCCGGGTACAGCTAGTATATATATATACCTACCTACCTACCTACATACATACATACTCAAAATAAGTAAAATACGACCACCAGGAGGATTTAAGTAAAAATACTTTACTAAAACCGCCAAGCTTTCGTTGGGAACTCCCAACATCATCAGGGCTAAAAGGCTAGTTAACAAAGATGACTTAAATAGGTTTAGCTGACATTTGCACCCGGCTCCTGGATCGCGTCACCGGCCCTAGTCGGTCAATTTGTATTCCAGATGTTTCCTTTGCATTGCGTTCTCTTCTGTCGTTTTTTTTGGATCTTCTTACCCGCTCCTTCATTGTCAATGTCTGGGTTTATTAACACCCTTATGTCCTCCTCCCTTTTGATGTTATTTGCTCCCATTTCATATTTTCTTCTTCTACTACGGGTCTCGGGGGCATTTGGTTTTCTTTTATTGTTATCATCCATCCCACTAGAGCTCCAGGTACTTTTCCCCCCCTTTAACTGTGGACCGATGTTTTTTCCCTGTTCTGTATTCCCCTTTCCCTCTTCCTTGCCCATACGAGTAGTGTTTGTCTGAGCGCTATGTGCTTTGGTGCTTATGTCCCCATCCCCCACCCTAACGTTCTCCGTGTTAGCCGTCTTTCGTTGTTCTGTCCGTCGGTGATCGTTGTTCTTATCTGGGGCGGGCTTCTCACGCCCTCCCTGGGAGAGGTCTAGCTGCAAGTGGGGATATCCTTCCTCCGTGGTTTTTCGCCCGTTCACGAGGCGAGGGGGAGAAATGCTTCTCCCTTTACTATGCGAGCGAGTCGTCATCCCATGCCTCCCCCCCCTCCGTATCGAGCACCCCTCTTCACTGCCACAAACAGCACCAAATTCTGGGGTCTCATTGCTAGATCTTTCAGATTCCCTGCTATCACCATCGTCATTCCTCCTCCACCTAAGGGGTGGAGGTCTGCCGGGATGCTGTTGGGGAATACACGAATCATCTATCCGGCGGGTTTTCCCCCCTCTGTCTTCCGGAGGGAGATCAGCTGTCGGTGAGCGTCTACGTGTATCCAGCGGCGGCAGACTCCTCAGCTGTTCGTCGGAGTAAGGTTGCTGTTGGCTAGATAAAGTATTAAGTATTTTTACTTAAATCCTCCTGGTGGTCGTATTTTATTTTGAGTATAATTATGCCCAGGAGTCGTATTTTTACGGATATTATCAAATACATACATACATACATACATACATACATACATACATACATACATACATATATATATAAACTAAAAATCTATCGATGAATGTAATAAATATGTTTTTACTTAGTGGTAATAATAAAAATTATTAGCTTAAATATGAGATAGTAGATATTAAGAAAAAAAGAGAGGAATATTAAATGTTGAAATAAGCAAAATTTTGGTTACTAAACTTAAGATATTTGGAAATTACCAAAAAATAAGAATATTATATTGTATTATTAATCAGTTGATGTAGGATGGTGAGAATTCAAATAGATAAGACGTGTATCCTGAACATTAGATTTTGTGATGAATTGTGATAAAGGAAATTAGGGTTATTTAAAACTTGGGAATTATAAATATTAAATGTTAAATTTAAATATTAATGGGAAACTAAAAATTGGGAAAAATTAACCAGGACATTGATTGTCTAAAAAGATTGAATGTTAAAATAATTAGGATATGTATAAACTAAAAGTTATTGATAAATGTAAGAAAGTTATTTTTATTTAATTGATATAATAAGAATTGTATTAATTTAAATATGAGACAGTAAATACCAAAGGGAAAAAAGGGGAAATATTTAATGTAATAGTTTGTGATCTGTAGTAAAGATATTTGTATGTTATTGAATTATTGACCAACTCAGCCACCACATTGCTTTTTAAATATTTAAATGTAAAACTAGAAAATCAATAAAATTTCTTTAAAAAAAAAGATGTTCTGGGATTCACATTTTCCTAAGCACATTCTGCAATTTAAAATGATTGACACAAGCAAAGATCTTTCTGTAATCACTAAAGCTCATGCTGACTGTTTTTTATTATTCTTTGCTTTACAGCAATAATGTACTAGAAGTTCTTTTTTTTTTTATTGAAAATTTTATAACATTTTACAATATAAATCCCCC
>BFFQ01009616.1:57868-78707 GCA_003402635.1 Protobothrops flavoviridis
AGAGGCCATTTTACTTTTCTCTTTCATAAAATCTTATAAAAATCTTGAAAGAAAAAATCTAACAGTCATAAGAACCTCAAACAACAATGGAGGAAGAGTAGTTGCCCAAACAATCCAAAGTAGCTAAGTCTGTTACAATAAAATAGTCCAAGAGAAAGTTTCCAAAAAGTGAAAGTGTCCTGTATTTCCAGAAAATGAAAGTCTCATAAGTTTCAATCAAACGAAAAGAAACGCCCTTCCGCAGCCATATTCCTTCTTCTTCAAATTAGAATAAATATAAAGAAGATTCCAGAGTTAAAGTCCCATTTCAAACAGTTTTCAAAAAATCCTGTTAGGCTCTGTCTGCATATTAGATTCTACTCACAGTCATTAGTTTCCTAAAGCAGCAGAGATTAGATGCGCGTCTGGCTTCGTTCTATTGAACGAAGGAGCCCGAAGCACGGAGAAGTCCCCGACTCTGGGGGAGCTCACCTAGCCCCCACAGCTGGAAAAATGCGAAGGCTAAGGAGCTCTACCCCTATTGGGGAAGCTCGCCCCCTCCCTTTTGCCCGGGGAGGGGGATTGAGCCGCGGAACAGCTGTTCCTGCGGCTCTAACGTGTCCTCGGGGCAGGCAGCCTCGGAGGGAAGCTGCCATCGGCGCCGCGATCCAACCGGAAGTCATGTACTAGAAGTTCTTGTAAATAGGGTATGTCTTCTAAGGTGTCTTAGATATTGATCACTGAAAATGATAATGTATAGCACTTCACTTCTAACTTTTTTATCTGCTTTGAATCAGTTACTACAGTCTATTAGTATCCTTTAGCATAACAATTTGAAGTTGGAACCTTCTTGTCAGGACAGAGATGTTTGAAAACTTCTCGTTTTCTGTTTCTGTTTCCATATTTAAAGTTTAGTCTTCAGTTAACAACAGTAATAGGGACTGGAATTTCTGTTACTAAGCAATGCAACTGTACAGCATGATGTCACATAACCATGATGATTAGTGATGACAATTCTGGATGTCCTCAATTACCATCATTAAGCAAGGAACACATGTCATCGTGACTTCCAATTTCTACCAGCTTCCCCATTTACTTTGCTGGTGGGATGCTGGCAGAGAAGGTAGCAAATGATGATCATATGACTGCAAGACTATGTGACATCAGGACTGGTTGTTTAGGCTGAATTGCAGTCACATGACCATGGGAGCACTGTGCTGGCTGGAACTCTGCAGACCAGTCATAACGACTGCTTGTTCAATGCTGGTGTTCTCTTGTTTCACATCAACACTCACAAATAAGTATATAGCTTTGCAAAGTTCATTATGAGTTTCTCAAGCAAAAGAACAAACAAAATCTGCAAATACACCTGTGCATGCAGGCACACACACATAAACATAATCAAGTCCCTAAAAGTCCATCAAGATTGCCTTGAAAGAAAGTCCAAATCCAAAGCAGCAGGCACAAGAATGGTCAGGCGAAGTCCAAGGTCCAAACAACATCGCAGGGTAATTAGCTGGTTCAAGTCCAGAAATTCTTACAGAACAGAACAGAATAGAGCTGGAAGGGACCTTGGAGGTCTTCTAGTCCAGTCTCCTGCTCAAGCCGGAGGACCTATACTATCTCAGACAGGTGATTGTCCAGTGTCTTTTTAAAAACTTCCAGCGATGGAGCGCCCACGATTTCTGGGGGTAAGCTGTTTCACTGGTTGATTGTCCTCACTATCAGGAAGTTTCTCCTTAATTCCAGGTTGCTTCTCTCTTTGATCAGTTTCCAACCATTGTTTCTCATCCTTCCCTCTGGTGCTCTGGTGAACAAACTTACCCCCTCTTTTTTGTGCCCCTCAGATACTGGAATACTGCTATCATGTCTCCCCGATTTCTTCTTTTCTTTAGACTGGCCAAACCAAGTTCCGCAGCCATTCTTCGTACGTTTTGGTCTCCAGGTCTTTGATCATATTAGTTGCTCTTCTCTGAATTTTTCCAGACTCTCAACATCTTTTTTGTGATATGGTGACCAAAATTGGCTGCAGTATTCGAGGTGTGGTCTTACTAGGGCTTTATAAAGTGGTACTAGTACTTTGCGTGATCTTGATTCTATGCCTCTCTTTATACAACCCAGGGCTATATTAGCTTTTTTGGTTGTTGCTGCACACTGCTGGCTCATAGTTAAGTGATCATCCACCAGGACTCCAAGGTCCCTCTCACAATTGCTGCCTCCAAGCCAGGTCTCACCCAATCTGTATTTGTTCCTTTGGTTTTTCCTGCCTAAGTATAAGACTTTGCTTTTCTCCACATTAAAACTCATTTTATTGGATAGGGCCCATTGTTCAAGTTTGTCAAAATCTTTTTGGATCCTGAGTTTGTCTTCTGGGGTGTTGGCTATTCCTGACAGTTTGGTGTCATCTGCAAATTTGATGAGTTCCCCTTCAACTCCCTCGTCTAAATCGTTTATGAAGATGTTGAAGAGTACTGGGCCTAAGACGGAACCTTGTGGTACCCCACTGCTTACTTCTCTCCATGTGGATGTAGTGCCATTGAGGACTACTCGTTGAGTACGGTTTGTCAGCCAGCTAAAGATCCATCTGGTGATGATATTGTCTATTCCACCTTTTTCTAGCTTACCAAGGAGTAGGTTGTGGTCTACTTTGTCAAATGCCTTACTGAAATCTAGATATACCACGTTCACTGCGTTTTGCTGGTCTACTAGTTTAGTCACTTTATCGAAGTCATTCTTCGATAAAGATTGGTTTGGCATGATCTGTTTTTAACAAACCCATGCTGGCTGCTAGTTATGACTTTGTTTGTTTCTAGTTGTTCGCAGATCTGTTTTTTGATTATCTTTTCTAGGATCTTCCCAGGTATTGATGTTAAACTGATTGGTCTGTAGTTTCCTGTGTCCGTTTTTTTCTTTTCTTGAAGATGGGGGCCACATCAGCTCTTTTCCAATCCTCAGGTACTTCCCCGGTGCTCCAGGATTTGTGGAAGATGTGGTGCAACGGTCCTGAGATAACATCTGCCAGCTCTTTCAGAACTCTGGGATGTAGTCGTTGGGTCCTGGTGATTTGTATTCATCAAGATTGGATAGGTGTTCTCTTACCATTTTCTTGCTTATTTTGATTTTTGTTTCTAGTATGTCTTTTGCACTGGGGTTTTTTTTGGGTTTGTTGGGCTATGATTTCTTTTTGTGTGAAGACGGATGCAAAGTATGAGTTAAGCAGCTCAGCTTTCTACCTGTTGCCTGTAATTTCCTTGCCATCTTTTCTCTTTAGTGGGCCTACAGTTTCCTTGATTTTTTTCTTCTTATCAATGCGTTGGAAGAAACTTTTTTTATTGTCCTCGATTTCTGTTGCAAGTCTTTGTTCATTCTGAGCTTTTGCTTTCCTGACTTCTTCTTTGCATGTTCTGGCTGTCTGCTGATAATCGGCCTTGGTTATGTGCCCCTCTTTCCATTTTTTGTATTTGTCCTTTTTGTCTTTTAGTTTGTTAGTGAGATCTTTGTGCAGCCATGCTGGTTTCTTCTTGGATTTCTTGTTTTTCTTTCTCAATGGTATTGTGCTGATATGGGCTTTTGTGATCATGTTTTTCAGGGTTTCCTATGCTTCTTGGGTTGTTTTCCCCTTTAGGATTTTCATCCATGGGATCTTTTCTAGGTTCTCTCTGAGCTTGTCAAAGCCGGCTCTTTTGAAGTTTAGGACATTGGTTGGGTTGTTTTCTATTGCTAGTGTTTGCATTATATTAAATTCCAGTATGACGTGGTCACTTTCACCCAAAGTTCCGGCAATTTCGATTCCCTCTATTGCTTCTAGAGCACACATAGTGTAGGCCAACCTTTTCACAGATTGTACCACTTTTAGGACAATATTTGAGTACCACCAGTGCTTAGCAAAGTGTCAAAAACTAGATGACTAAAAAAGGGGGGATTTTGGTTTTTACTGATTAGATTCATTTGTTATTATAGAAATGGCTAGTTTATAATATTATGGAAAAGTAAAAAGTTGAGGTTCAATGTTAATGCATCCTTCTACTGCAACAGAGAAAGTCTGTTCTTTTTCCCTTCTCCCCCTCACTTTTACCCCCTTTTTTCTCCCCACTGTGTCCTACTATTTGCTTTTGTATTTTTGCATTTTATTCTCTAATATAATAAAATGTTAAAACTGTAGAAAAAAAGGAAAAAAAGGACCAGTTTTAATTTCTTCGGTGGCGGTTCCTTTGCTGAATCACTTTCCCTTTGCACTGACAAATGTATGATGAATTTATCCATATTTATTTATATGCACCACTACCAGCTGATCAGCCCTTTTTCCTCTGTCCCTCTCCTCTTCTTTCTCCCTGCCTTCTGAGCTGTCTTTCCAGTGTAGTAAGAATGCACTCCCCTCCAATCCCTTCACTGTACCCCTAAAGACACAGGAATCAAGTGCTAAGCAAGAAAGGCTCACAAAAGCCTCCCAGAATAAAGAAACACTGACTGTGTTTTTTCCCCTTTAAGCTGCCTCAGGCGTGTCTCAGTTTAAACAATGTAGCAACCAGAGCCTAAAAGGCTCCAGCAATTGTGAAGGGGCATTGTGTTACCTGAACGCCTTTTCTCAGTACGGAGATGGAGAATCCACCAATGGGTTTCCTCTGTCTGCCTGCTCTTGAGACCAAGTAGCCAAACTTGACACGCCCCTCTTGCTAGGAGATCCAGTATAAAGAGGGCGAAAGTGGCTGAAGGTGGATGAGGTGTTGCCTCTCAAACCCTTAAATTCGGCCTAACTGACCTAAAGGGTGGGTGTGTATTCTCCATCTCCGTACTGAGAAAAGGCATTCAGGAAAGACAACGCCCCTTCTCCAGTACAGGAGATGGAGAATCCACCAATGGGACATACCAAAGCCTCACTGTCCCGATGGGTGGGAAACAGATAAGGCCGGAATAGTGTCCCCGGAGACCACTTGCTGAAGGACCCTCCGACCAAAGGAGGCGTCCGCCGAAGCGAAGCGGTCAATCCTGTAATGGCGTACAAACGGGGAGGGCGAGGACCATGTCGCAGCCCTGCAAATCTCCTCGATGGATGCCTGAGTGGCCCATGCCGCAGAGGTCGCAGCACTGTGAGTGGAATGGGCAGTAAGATGACTTGGAGCCGGCAGGGAAGAGGATTGGTACGCCTCCGCGATACAGGCCCTGATCCATCTGCCAATAGTGCCAGCGGAAACTTTCTGTCCCAGAGAAGCCGGACAGAAAGAGATAAATAGGGCCTCAGATCTACAAAAAGGCTCCGTGCGCTTCATGTAACGCCGCAGTGCCCTGCGGACGTCCAGTGTGTGCCACTGCCGCTCCAAGTCATGGGAAGGATTGAGGCAAAAATTTGGCAAAATGACTTCCTGTGCCCTATGGAAGAGCGAGTTGACCTTGGGGACGAAGGCGGGGTCCAGACGAAGGACCACCCGATCGCTGTGAAAGATACAAAGGTCCTTCCTGATCGAGAGAGCAGTCAGCTCAGAGATTCGTCTGGCTGATGTGATGGCGGTTAAGAACGCAACCTTGACAGGTTCCGTAATGGAATAGTGGCTATGGACTCAAAGGGTGGCTTTGTTAGAGCGCGAAGGACGCGAGGCAATTCCCAAGAGGAGTACCTGTGTACCACGGGAGGCCTGGTGTTGCACGCACCCTTGATGAAGGCGCGAATCCTAGGATGGTGAGCTAAGGGAACTGAGTCCACACAAGTGAGTAATGTTGACAGGGCCGCCACCTGTCCGCGAATAGTCGCAGGGGCCAGGCCTCTGTCCAGACCGTCCAGAAGATAATCTACGATCTGAGGGATGGTCAATTTGTAGACATCTAGTTGTCGCCTTCTACACCAATGGCAAAATTTTTCCCAAGTAGAATCATAAATGCGATTGGTTGCTGGGCAACGAGAGGCCTGAATCATGGTAATTGAGCGGGGGGAAAATAATTCTTGTGTCATGATGCTGCGCTCAAGTGCCAGACGGTCAACTGTAACCATTGAGGGTCCGGGTGTTGGAGGGTCCCCTGGTGTAAGGACACGCGATGTGGAGGAATCTTACACGGAGGAGACTGGGAAAGATTCACCAAGTCGGCAAACCACAGCCTCTGTGGCCAGTACGGGGCGAGGATCACTTCCACCTGCTCCTGGAATAGTTTGCGGATGGTCGCCGGTATGAGTGGGAGGGGAGGGAAGGCATAGAGGAGACCTTGTGACCACGGGGTCCACAAGGTATCCGTCCCCTCCGCCCCTGGAAGAAAATAGCGGGAGTAGTACCTTGGGAGTTGGGCATTGGTTGACGACGCAAACAGGTAGAGTATAGGATGGCCGAACCTGTGGGAGATCTCGGAAAACAGATCCGGATGCAACCCCCACTCTGAGGGGACCACCGTAGAGCGACTCAAAAAGTCTGCCTGCTGGTTCTCGACCCCCGAGATGTGTTCGGCCCTGAGAGAGGCTAGGTTGGACTCTGCCCAGGAACCCAGGAGCCGTTCCTCGGACATAAGGGACCTGGACCTGGTGCCCCCCTGATGATTGATGTGTGCCTTGGACGCCAAGTTGTCCGTAAGGATTAGAACGTGACGTCCCCTGATCCAGTGCCTGAATTGGCGAAGAGCTAAATGGATGGCCCTGAGCTCCAGCCAATTGATGTTGTGCCTCAAGTCTGCGCGGGACCAACGGCCATGTGCGAACTGAGACTGTAGATGGACTCCCCAACCGAATAGACTGGCGTCTGTCGTAATGGTGATGCAGTCCGGTTCCTTGAAGGGTGATCCCTTGGTCACCACTTGTGAGAACCACCAGCGCAGAGACCTGAGGATGTGAACCGGGACCCTGACCTGATGGTTGGATGCGCTGGCATTCACCCGCTGAAATGGTAGGAGGAACTATTGGAGGTCCCGCAAGTGGAGCCTGGCCCAGGGAACTATGGCTATGCAGGAGACCATCTTTCCCAACAGTTGGGAGAGTAAGATCAGTGGAATGGTACGGTCCCTGTACACCCAATGAGCCAGGTCCCTGATGCTGACCATCGCTCCTGGGAGAGATAGACCATGCAGTTTGTGGTGTCTATGATGGCTCCCAGGTGCAGAAGCCTGGATGAGGGAACCGTCTGGCTTTTTTGGAAATTGACCGAGAAATCATGTTGTTGGAGGACCTGAATGGTGAGTTTCAGGTCCGCCTGAGCTGCCTGGAAGGATGACGCTTGGATCAGGATGTCGTCCAGGTAACACTGGACGCGTATTGGTACCTTCCTCAATTGGGTGGCTAGTACGGCCAGGATCTTGGTGAACACCCTGGGTGCCGAGAAAAGGCCGAAAGGAAGGGCCTTGTACTGGAAATGCCTGCCCCTGTAACAGAACCTGAGGAACCGCCAGTGAGCTGGATGGATGGGGATGTGGAGGTACGCTTCCGTAAGGTCTATTGACGCCAGGAAGTCTCCTTGTCTGATGCCCCCCAGGATGGACTGGAGTGAATGCATCTTGAACTTTTTGTATGTGATGTAATAGTTTAGGCCCTTGAGGTCCAGAATCGCTCTCCATCCCCCTGAGGCCTTGGGGTCCACAAAGAGGATGGAGTAGAATCCCCTTCCCTTGTGGTCCGGCGGTACCGGTTCTATGGCCTGAATCTCTAGAAGATGTTGAATGGCCTCCTGCATGAGTCCTTGTTTGAGTGGATCCCGGGAAACAGAACAGGTAATGAATCGGTCCAGGGGGCTGGCCAGAAATTCGAGGGACAGACCAAACTGGATGGTTTGTAAGACCCAGGTGTCCGTGGAAGTGAGTTCCCACTGATGGAAGAAGTGGGCCAGCCTTCCCCCAATGGGAAGTGCAGTGTAAGAGTCACTTGGACCTCCTGTAGGGGCGTCCTGCCCCTCGAAATGGCCGCTTAGATTGATTCTGCTGTCTGGACCGAAAGCCCGGCCTGTCATACGGACGGTCGTACGGCCTATCCTGTCTGGGTGTGTATGAACGGGAAGGCTGAGTGACTGATGGGCCTGCCGCTGGCCAAAAGGACTGCCTGCGAAAATAGGGAGCAGGACGTTTGTCGGCCCGTTTGTTCAAGTGGGCCATGACCTTCCGCTTGTCCTTGTTCTCCACAAGGTACGGGGCCAGGGCCTCTCCAAAAAGATTATTGCCCAGATAGGGAGCAGTCGCGAGACACCATTTGGCTTTGGCGTCAGCCTGCCAGTGTTTCAGCCAAAGCATCCTCCTGGCTGTAATGTTGGATGCTAGGGACCTAGAAGCAAAGTTGGCCGACTGAAGTGTTGCGTCCGCAGCATACTCAGTGGCCGCCACCATTTTGCTTAGGTCCTGATGGGTCCAAATGTCTTCAGCAGGGACCCTAGCCTGAAGCTGACGCAGCCATAAAAGGGTGATACGCACAAAGAAGGACGCACAAGTGGACGTTTTGATTGCCCATGCTGCTGATTGGTGGGTCTTCCGGAAGGTCTGGTCCCACTTTTTGTTGTCCGCTTTAAGCGCCTCCAACATGTCTCCAGCGACCGCAGTCTGGGAAACCAGAGGGGTCCAAGCCTCATCCACCTTGGGGACCTCCAGGGCATCAGTGAGATCTGTGGAGGTGCTGAAAATCGTTTTGTCAGACGCACTTACGGAAGGGAAGGAGGAAGGAGAGGCCCATTGTTTTTTGATCCCCTTGAGGAAAATAGAGGGACACGGAACGTGATGTTGGGCTGCCACCATCTCAAAAAATATTGGATTTGGACTGGAGTCTGAAGTTGCCTGCAGCTGGGGGAACTGGTCGGACCCTATGTTTGCTGTTGAGGTGGCTTTACGAAGCAGGGGAAGAAAAAGGGCTGGATTGAACAGGCCTCCCAATGGGGAGGGTTGAGGTGGAAGCTCCTCCTCCTCAGATAAATTAAATTCCGGCTGCTCCTCGCCTTGCGGAGAAGAGTAACTGCTCATGGAGGAGTGTGCAGGAGATGTGGGTTCCTGAAGAACAGGAAACCCCGTGGAGGGAACATAAGGTGGCATGGTTGATGTGGAGGCCCTTGTCCAGATGGATGAAAGGACCTTTCCGCTAGGGCGTGGTCCACAACCTTGGATAGTAAGGCCTCCAGCGGCCCATCAGAGAAAATGTCTTCGATGTCCGGACCCCTGAGTCCAGCAGCTGTAGGAGTAAAGGTGGCCTCTGAGGCTGAGCCTGAGGCAGTTGTTGACCGTTGGGGCAATACAGGAAGGGAGCTGATCGTGGCAGGCATCCCTGTAGGAGACCAAACATCTTGGGCCGAGGTTGAAGGACCTAAAGGAAGGTCAAATTCAGAAGCCGCCATTAGATCCGTCTCTAATCCGGCCTGTCTCTGCACTCTGGAGAACTCCTTCTCCAGAGCCTGGTGCCTACGGCTGGCTTGCTTTTCTGCCAACTTGGAAGGCTTCTTGAGAGTGGTCTTAGCCTTAGATTTGGGCTTGCCTGCCGCCTCCTGTTCAGAGGATTTGTGCCGGCCGTAACTAGAGGATGGGGAGGCAATGCTCATGGGTTGAGGCAATGTTGTGTCCTCCATCCTGGTTGAGCAGTCTCAGAGAAACTGAGACGAAGCTCTGGCAGGCAAGCTGTTGGCGGAAGCGAAATTGGAACAAGTAACAAGACTGCTCCCCTGACCACCTGACCAGAAAAAAACTTCTATCTGGGCTTTGGTCACGGCACTTGAGTCAGATGCCGAAGGCACGGTTGGGGACCCGCTCTGGGCTCTGCCCGGAGGCCTTAGATGGCCAGTCAAGGTGCACCAGAAAAGGCAAAAACTCCCAATGAAGGGCGCAGAGGGCCTGAGACAAGGCCTGGCAAGAAAGGATCAGGTTCAAAACGGCGGCTGGTCAATGTGCTAAATTACAACAAATGATTTGTGGTGGTTTGAGGATCTGGCCTCTAAGAATTTGGTCCAATCTGCCAAAAACCCACACTATGGTGAAGTGATGAGGCCTGCAGGCAGTCACTGGTGCAGGGCTCCAATGTGGCCTAGTTGGATGACCGCGTGGCATTTCAAAATGGCGGCCACGGTGGGTCCGTGAAAATGCTCTTAAATTAACGGGCTGCGGTGGGGCCGAAGGACCCTGGCCCTCAAAGCACCAAAAGCCTGCCCCAAGAATCCGGAGAAAGCCCCAAAGAGAGAAAAAAGGAAAGTGCTTTTTTTAAAACTTCGTTTCCTGGGCAGCGGCCCCAAAATGGCAGCCGCAACCTGCCCTCCATTGGGAACGGCACCAGAGGCTTCAAGGAGAAGACTACCGGTGCTGGGGGTGGACGCTATGGCAGCGCTAAGCGCTGCACCGAAAGTAAATTCAGTGAGGCAGCCTCCGAACGACAGGCAAGAAAAACGGCTTGTTTAGGTTTCGTTGCCTCCGACGGCAACCTAAATGGCATCCGCGGGTGTTCCCGGCTGCCGGAGATGATCCGGAGGCCCCAAAATCAACTAAGAATCTCAAGCCTGCAGCCGAGATTCTGTCCGGTTTGCAGAAACGGGGAGAATGAGGGAAATCTAAGGAAAGCCTGCCAGAAATATTTCCCCAGAGCCTTGGGGAAAAAAAGGGAACGGAAAGCTGCAAAAGCCTCCCCCCCTCCCACTCCCCAAATCAGCGATTTAAGGTAGCACTGATCCCAGTGCTAAGGAAACTTTTTTTTTTTTAAGGGAGGATTCCAAATGAGAATTTACAAATTAAGGGAGGATTCAAATTAATATTTAACCAATTTAGAAGAAAAAGGAGAATTCACCAATGGATTTCTAACCTGCTATCTGTTGAGAGCCAAACCTGATACGTCTTCAAGAGCTGAGACCAAGTTAAGACTGGATCTCCTAGCAAGAGGGGGCGTGTCAAGTTTGGCCACTTGGTCTCAAGAGCAGACAGACAGAGAAAACCCATTGGTGGATTCTCCATCTCCTGTACTGGAGAAAAGCCTGTTTACCTACAAAGAAAACTTGCTAAAAGTACATAGACCAACTCTAGATAAAGGGGGTAAAATTAATTACATTTGTTTAAAGGGATTAAACCTATGAAAGCCAACACTCTGAACTCATTGCTAGCCTTTGTGAAAAAGACTAAACTATTCCAATAACCAAAGCACACAAAACGAGCCTCTAAATTACAAAACGCTGTAAAAACTGTATAAAAATCCTTATGGTAATTTTTATGTATTCGGTTCTTAGGCATTAGACGAAGACACATGATGAACAAGTAATCTCTTTATTGATCTTCTCCTTACAACCAAGCAAGCAGCAAAAGGCACGCAGGCCTTTTATAGCGTCCTGAACCCGGACAGTATCAGCCAATTAGAAGCTGGCTGTTTTTGCGCCTTGCGCATGTGCGCAAGGCTGGCGGCAGCCAGTCTGGTCCCAGGCAGCTTTTGGTTTGCCCGGGACCGTTTGCAACATTTCTGAGCCTGCTTGCTACTGCAGCAGCCTCAGGACACAACACCCCTCCCCCCTAGATAAAACACACCTTAGCTGTACGCACAGGTACATTTGTTCAAGGGGCAGGGAATAGTGGAGTTACACTGGCCTGCACACAGGCAGAGCACTTCTTCAAAATAATTATTTTAACTAAACAAAATGCACCCCAAATTGTTGGAATATTCATGAGCAGGAAGAGTCATGTGGTAACTCATTCAGCCAATGAGAGTAAAGTGCTACTGAGTCTGTGCAAAAGGTTTGGAGTTAGAAGCTGGGTTTCAGGTCTCAGGTCTGTCTCTGCTGTAAGAAGTCTTCATTTATGCTATGTTGCTATGAAGAAGAATATATGGTATTGTAAATAATTTTATATGAATATAAAGAGTTTATTTGAATCAGCTAAATGCAGTCAACTGTGAGAGCTTCTGATTTATTTTTACCAACAGAGAAATTAAAATTCTCTAACACAAATCATATATGTTATATAACACTCTGTACTGAGTGTTAGTCAACATCCTGTTACACACTAGCAAGGTTCCCTTTGTATTGACAGAAACCTCACATAGTTTCCAAGATGTTTGGGTGGGCACTTGGCCCGCTGTGACCTTCTAATGGCCAGTGAGTGTGCCTGGCCTACCTGCTCACCTGCCAGGCTAGGCAGACCAGGACTTTGATGCCCCAAGGACCCAGGTGACCCACCCAGTTGCTGACTGGCTGGACCCCCTAAGTCCAAGCCAGAGTTCCTTGGAGGGGTGGAAGTCCCTGAGTCCACAATGGACTCCTCTTGGGAGCACTGTCCCTCGAGCCCAAGGCCAGCAGCTGGAGTGGCCTGAGTGGCGGAAGTGCCCCAGTACTCCATAGCCCCTGTGTGCGTGCCGGAGGTGCCAGAGTCAGGAGCTGCCTCCATGGCAAACCCCCTAAGGACTTCCTTTTTGGAGCAATAGCTGTGTGAGTGCCCCTGGTGAAATTGCAGGGGCACTAGAATTTTGAATTATGTGGATACCCCCGGTGCGACTCCCTGTCTGGAGCACTATGTGAAGTATTTGGATTATGTGGGTATCTCCGGTACAACTCCCTGTCTGGAGCAATAATTGATGTGCGGGATGACCCCCCCCCCCTTCTGGAGAATTCCTGTTCGGAGCACTTGCTGAACCTTGAGATGACACCCAAACAGCCTCAGCGGCAGTCTCAGCAGCTTGTGAGACACTGCTAGAACTGGAAAACTGTGAACCAGAATGCAGATTATGGTCCTCCTCCCGCCACCAGAGCAGAGCCAGGAGCAGAAGCGTGGCTGTTAAGCCTCCAGCGCAGTTGATCGATGTGTCTGCGAATGACACGTCCATCATCCAAGGCCACTTCGTATGACAGCGGCCCAGAGACCTTGCATACCACTGCTGTGACCCAGAGATGTCCAGGCCCATAGTTCCTTGCCCAGACCGGATCGCCCACCTGAAGTCTCCTAGGTGCCCGCGGCTGTGACACCTGTGAAGCCACCCGGTCTGAGTGCAACCTGTCCAGTTTGGTGATGAGGCGGTGACCCCAGTGGAGTTCTGCTGGGCTCTTCCCTGTGGCTGTGCAAGGTGTGGTGCGGTGTGCAAGAAGGAAATCTGCTAACCTGTGATGCCAGTTACCATAAATCAATTTCTTGAGAGCATCTTTGGTAGTGCGCACAATCCTCTCTGCTTGGCCATTGGAAAATAGATGGAAGGGAGCAGACGTCGCATGCCGGATCAAGTTGGCTTGAAGAAAAGCCTGGAACTCAAAAGAGGTAAATTGGGGGCCATTATCTGAAACCAGGACATCTGGAAGTCCATGTGAGATGAAAATTCCTCTCAACACCTGGATGGTCCTGGCAGTAGTAGTGGAGGAAACAGGAACAACCTCTAGCCACTTGGAATGGCTGTCAACGATGAGAAGGAAGAATTGTGTGAATAATAATAATAATAATAATAATAATAATAATAATAATAATAATAATAATAATAATAATAATAATAATAAAATAATAATAATAATAATAATAATAATAATAATAATAATAATAATAATAATAATAATACAGCATTTGAAGAGAGCAAGGCCTTAACCTCATTGAAGCTCCTTTCATGGACTTTAGTCCACTGCCATGGAGCCTGCTTGTCTAAGAGCCGGTGTAACGGCTCTGCCACTGCAGCCTTATGTGGGAGAAATGCGTGATAGAAATTTAAGAGCCCCAAGAAAGCTTGCAGCTCACTCTTGGACTTGGGGCCTGCTGAATCGCTTGAAGTTTGGATTCAGCAGGGTGCATGCCTTGAGCATCAATCCTGAAGCCTAAGAAGTCAGTGGAAGTGACTCCTATTTTGCATTTGTCTTGCTTCAATTTAAGGCCTGCTTGGCGGAAACAAAGCAAGACAGCCCTTAATCTTTCTGCTAGATTTTGTGATGACTCCCCAGCAATGAGGACCTCATCGAAGTAGGGACAGACCCCAGGAATACCACGAAGTGTGCGTTCCATGACACTTTGAAATATGCCAGGGGCTACATTAACCCCAAACTGCAGCCTTTTAACCTTAAAGGCCCCTCTATGTGTTACAATTGTTTGGGCCTCTGCAGTTGCCTCATCAACAGGTTGATAGGCCTGTGCCAAATCAAGTTTTGCAAAAAGGCGCCCCCCTTTGAGGGAGGCCAGAATGTGGCTTACCACAGGCACTGGATATGCGTGCTGTTGCAACACTTTATTTAATGTGCACTTATAGTCTGCGCATATGCGGACTTCTCCATTAGCCTTTAAAGGCGTTACAATGGGGGTTTCCCATGGACTAGAGTCCACAGGTTCTAAGACAGTGGTTCTCAACCTTTTTAATGCCGCGACCCCAACTGGTCGTAAGTCGAGGACTAAACCGGTCGTAAGTCGAGGACTAAACCGGTCGTAAGTCGAGGACTAAACCGGTCGTAAGTCGAGGACTAAACCGGTCGTAAGTCGAGGACTATCCAACCGGTCGTAAGTCGAGGACTTTCCCTGCCCGGGAGCGCCGCGCATGCGTGGTTCCGCCCCCTGCGCCGGCCGAGGCATAGCTGGCAAGCGGCAGAGACGGAGCAGGCCGACCACCAGCTGGCCCAGCCCAAGGGAGGTAAGGCACCCGCCGGAAAAGGGAAAAAAAATGGCGGACAGCCTTGCTTGGCGACCCCCATGAAATGGTCGATTGACCCCAAATGGGGTCGCGACCCATAGGTTGAGAACCGCTGTTCTAAGATGTCCTGCTGTAGCAGCTTGTCCAGCTCTGCATCTATCTTGCTTTTGAGTGCAAAAGGCACCCTTCTAGGCTTGATCCTGATGGGTGTGATAGTTGGGTCTAAATGTAATGCAATGGGAGGCCCCTTGTAGGAGCCAAGCTCTGAGCTAAACACATCTGCAAACTCCTTGCAGACTTCTGCAAGGCCCAACGTTTGCAAGCTGTGAAGCCCAGTCACTTGGATTCCAAGGGCCTCGAACCAATCGAGTCCAATAAGACTCGTGCGTTCACCCCCAACTACCACCACATCTAGGAAGCCCTCAAAAGCCTTACGCTGCACTTTGAGCGTAGCCTCCCCTTTCACACTGACTTTGGAATTCTGGAAGTCAGTGAGGATTAAATTCAATGGCCTGAGTTTGACTCGAAGGCCACTACTGCTGCAAATCCTTTTGAAGGTGTCAAGTGAAATGATTGATAGAGCGGACCCTGTGTCCAACTCCATTGATAAGGGAACCCCTTGCAACTTCACATCAATGCGAAGTTTTTTCTTAAGAGGCTTGTGTGTCCCTGTCCTCAGAATACTCCTGCGCGATGCGCAGAAACCCACCCTGTGTTGGCTGGGGACCCTGGTACCTTTCTGAAGCAATTCTTCCCAAGGTTGGACCTTCTGGTGACCCAAACAGACGGAGGCAATGTGGCCTTGCCTGCCACATGCCCGGCAAATGGCGGAGCGGAATCTGCAGTTAGCTCGCTTGTGGCGTCCTCCGCACCCGAAGCACTGAGGAGATGCTGGGGCCTTGTCTGGACGCCCCTTCGGCCTTCTTTCTGCTGGCTGGTGAAGTCTGTCCATCTCCTCTTCAGGATCCACTTCTGAATCTTCTCGAGTGTCCTCTTGATGGACGGTCACGGTGGCTGGAGGGTTCCTGGCGAGCCGCAAAGCCTTCATAGTGCCACCTGCTGCTTCTTGAAATGATACTTTTTCTTTCACAAAGATCTTCTGTTGCAGTTCTCTACTTCGTAGGCCACACACGAAACGATCTTGCAGCCTCTCTTCCAGGTACTTGAACTCACAAAGCCTGGCCGCTTGTCTTAAGGCAGCGATGAAGTCCGCAGCAGATTCACCCGGCCTCTGGTCTCTCTGCTCGAATGCGTGCCTCCAAGCGATGACAATTTAGGCTAGAAATGTTCCTTCAGCATCTTCTTCAAGTCAGCGTACGTTACTGACTCCAGAAGTGCGGGGGCCACCAGATTTTCAGCAATGTCGAATGCTTCCTGGCCACAGGCGCACAGAAGAGTTGCCGCTTTCAGGCCGTCTCCCCTGATTTGATTCACTCTAAAATAGTTCTCCACCCTTGCTACGTACGAATTCCATCTCTCTGGGTGGGAGACATCAAAGTCCGTCAAGCAGCCAATTTTCGACATCATAAACTTTTACGACCTTCGCTAATTGCCTCCTCTGCAAGCTAGTATTAGGGGAAAGGGTCCTTTTGCCGAGCTCACCTCCAGCAATGCTGTATTGGCAGGCTGAGTCGCGAATGCAGGACGCTGTCTTCCCAGTCTTCAGGACTTTCTCGGTGAGTCCTATTTGTTTCTTTTGCTTGCAGGGATCCCACCTTCGTCGCCAGTTTTATGTATTCAGTTCTTAGGCATTAGACGAAGACACATGATGAACAAGTAATCTCTTTATTGATCTTCTCCTTACAACCAAGCAAGCAGCAAAAGGCACGCAGGCCTTTTATAGTGTCCTGAACCCGGACAGTGTCAGCCAATTAGAAGCTGGCTGTTTTCGCACCTTGCGCATGTGCGCAAGGCTGGCAACAGCCAGTCTGGTCCTGGGCAGCTTTTGGTTTGCCCGGGACCATTTGCAACATTTCTGACCTGCTCACTACTGCAGCAGGCTCAGGACACAACAGTAATCAATTCAAGCTGCCAGTTGACCAGGAACCCACTGGCTTCTGAAATAAACCAACCTCCTTTCCAATATGCTTGTCTCTCGGCTTTTCATTTCATCAGCGCTGATTGCATTCTCCTGGCTGGAGAAAATGAACCAGGGGACCTTTTCTTCCAGCAACAGCTTCTTCTTTCCTGTCTCTTTTTCCTCCCTGCCTGCTGAGCTCTCCTTCCACAGCTTCTTCTCTGTCCCCTTCCCTTTCCCTGTTGTCTTTTTTTCCCTTTCCCACCAAAACCACCTTTTATATCCTCTCTCTCCTCCCCCTTTTTCTTCAGTTCACCTCCAGCTACACACTGCTTCCAGAAGCACCAATCAGCTGGAGCCCTGCCGGCGCTCCTGGGGCTTCTGCAGAGCCCCAACAGTCCTGCAGCTTCAGCTGCCTCTCCCTCAGGCTTGGGTCGCTTCAGCTCATTCCCCTCCCCCACTACACTTGTCTAGGAGGGTCGCGTACCTACTGCCATGTGCCAAAGTACCACTGGTGGTACGCGTAACAATGGTTGAAAAGCCCTGGTTTAGGCTAACAAGCAGTTTCTCCAACAGAGGAGCCTCAGCTCACTACTCTTCTTAAATAGAAGCAACCCTAATTGTTCCCCAATGTTCATTTGAAAGGGCAAGGTTTGCTTTGCTCTCCTCTCCACACGGCAAGCCTTGCGCTGGGGGAGGAGGGGGTCAGCTCAAACTCCTCACAGGTTACCAGATGGTGCACCTTCCTCTGCCTGCAATTCCTGAGACAGCATCTTGGGAATTGGCTATTCATTGTTGATTCCTTATCAGTCTGAGTTGGCCATGACAGTCACAAGTTCAAATATTCATTGATCAAGTAATTGTTAAAGGAGGATCACCAGTAAAAGTGTTATTATAATACTGTTCTTTGTCTCTTCTAGTAGCTATCTGAAATTCTTTATCATATTATTTATTTGCTTGTATCATACCTTTATTATTTTTACAGATTATTCAAGCTGACGAACATATCCAACACACCATCATCCCCCTATTTTCCCCACAACAACAATCCTGTGAGACGGGTTGGGATGAGAGAGTGTGACTGGTCCAAAGTCATCCAGCTGGCTTTCATGGCAAGGGGAAAAGTACAACTCCTTCCTGAGATGTTTGTCTCTCCTGGGTTTAGCTTCTCTTTGTAGCAATTTCAATTATTTTTCTGACATCCAGTTTACTTTTTTCTGTTTCTTTATCTTTGCAGACTTTTTCACATTTATCCTTAACAACTTCTTTGATTTCGTTTCACATTTCCTCTTGTTCCCTATCAGTAAGATTCAGAAAAACTAATTTACTAGATATATCTTGAGAGATTCTAAGATGCAGCTACCTTAAAGTCTTCCCTCTCCCCCATTCAGTTCCAGACTGTGCAATCTTAATTTGAGCTTCTCTGTGATGGAATGTACTCCCTCCTTACTGGGCAAGCTCTGTGCTGCCAAAATTCCTCTCCCATTCCTTCAGGTGCACATTCCATCACAAATTTAACCATAAAGTTTGTCAACTGTATTTTCTTCAGCATCAGTAGTTGGAGCATAAACCTTCATCATATCAAAAGGGAAGCCTGAAGATTCTAACTGATATTAATCATTGACTGCACTGTATCCAAATGCTATCTTTGCTGTATTTTTCCTGACCATGAAAGCAATGTTGTTTGGGGAGGTTTTGTCTTGAATAGTAACAGTACAGGTAGTCCTCAACTTGCGACCACATTTGAGCCCAACATTTATGTTAAGTAGAAATTTGTTAAGTGAATTTTACCCCATTTTGTGACTTTTCTTGCCACATTTGTTAAATGAATCACTGCAATTGTTAAGTTAGTAACATGTTTGTTAAGTGAATCTGGCTTCCCTACTGACTTTGTTCATCAGAAGGTCGCAAAAGGGGATCAAATGACCCTGCGACACTGCAACCATCATAAATATGAATCAGTTGTCAAGCATCTGAATGTAAATCATGTGACCATGGGGATTCTACAACAGTCATAAGTGTGAAAATGGTCATAAGTCACTTTTTTCAGTGCTGTTGTAACTTTGAAGGCTCACAAAACAAACTGTTGTAGGTCAAGGACTACCTGTATGATTTTCTGACTAAAAGTGTCCAATTCCAGTCCATTTTAATTTGCTGATGACTAACATGTAGAGCTATAGTTAATTCATTTCATCTTTCACTGTGTTGAGCTTTTCTATGCTCATGATTCTTACATTGCATATTCTGATTCTAATTCTGTGATTGCAGCTTCAGGTTTTATTTTTCTACATGGCAATTAGTATCAGCAACTAGACATCCCAAAAGCTTTAGTCTAGCTGAGTCATAAACACCATTAGCATTCTAAAAGATCTTCAGCAGCATGTTGAGTGCCTTCCCACCTGAGGGGCCATTATTTGGCATTGTATTGTCTATCCATTTGTACTGTTTATACATGTGATTGTCTTGGTAAAATATAGGGGTGATTTACTATTGCCTTCTCCCATGTATTATTAAATAACGCCTTTGCTATTATCACTAAAGTAATTATCCACCTCCAGACCTTTCTATATCGCTGCTGGTTGATAGAGGTGCTTGCTTGCTATATCTGGGCAGCAGGGATAAACTTCATGCCTTAGATCAGGGCTTTTCAACCTTTTCACCTATTGTACCACTTTTAGGACATGGCAACATCCGAGTACCACCAGTCGCCTAGCTAAGTGTCAAAAACTTGATGACCAAAAAAAAAAAAAAGGAAAAAAGTGATAAAGTACAGGTAGTCCTCGACTTACAACAGTTTGCTTAGTGACTGTTCGAAGTTACAATGGCACTGAAAAAAGTGCCCCCCAAGGCACAGCCGAGCAAGATACCTGCCTGCTCACCTAGTGGCGCTCTTCCTCCTATCCAAGGTTGTGAGCATTTCTGTTGAGGATTGGCAGTGGGGGTGGGGTGGGGGGTGTTTGGTTTTTATTCCCGTCTGTTGGGTGGCTGCAGCACTTCACATGACCCTGGGACACTGTGACCGTCATAAATATGAATCAGTTGCCAAGCATCTGAATGTAAATCACAAGACCCTGGAGATGCTGCAACATTCCAGCTGATTGGGATTTCTTCTGGACTCAGCAGAAGCGCCAGGATCAGCGCTGAGCTCCAGCTGGAGCCTGGCACTGCTGATTCTAGCGCTTCCACTGAGCCCTGACAGCCCCAAAGAAGCACTGATCCTGGCGCTTCCGCTGAGCCCTGACAGCCCTGCAGCTCCAGCCATCTCTCGCTCAGGCTTGTGCGGTGCTGCCACCGGTTCAGCTCATTCCCCTCCCCTACTACCACTTTTCTAGGATGGTCGCGTACCACCTGCCAGGTGCCAATGTACCACAGGTGGTACCCGTACCACTGGTTGAAAAGCCCTGCCTTAGATGATTCTGCTGGGAGTAGTATTCTTGGCATGGACTTTTGGCACTTCACTCCTCTCTCCAAGGAATCACTATGATGAAGCACATTGCAAGACTTGAATGGAGCAAATCAAATTAGCAATAATAATAACAAAATAATAACAATAGTAAAGCTATATAGCAATGGCACATAACATATACTGCCCCATAGTGCTGTAAACAAATCACTAGTCTACAAGGATAGATTATTTATCTAGGGTCTGTAATCTGTGCTCTTCAGGCAGAAAGTAGGTGTCCAGTTCAGTCCCACTACTCTACTGAGCCTCCGCACTATCAGCCCCCTCTACCACAAAGATCCTGCAGGAGAAGGGCAGTGTGGACAACCGTGGGATTTGGCAGGGTGAGAGCTGTGAACCATAAACGCAAAGCTTTCGCTGTGTCCCTGCACAACAGATACAGTGCCCTTGCTGATCTTAATAGGGACATTAAGGAGACAGGTAAATGTATTTGTGATAATAACTCAAATAAGCAGGGGATCGTGGTCCGAGATGAAGAACTTGTTTTTGACAGGTATTACACATCAGTCATGCAAGAACAAAAAGGCATCCAAAAAGAGAAACCACCTTCTGGTAGGTGATTCAATTATAAGGGATGTAAATTTAGGAAAGGACACAGAGGTTTCAAAAGAGGTCAGATGTCTTCCAGGTGCTACTGCCAGTAGGGACAAGAAGCGTATTTCTAAAATAATCAAGAATGCCAGCAAGGACTGGGGAGGCTATTGTACATCTTGGCACTAACGATCTGTCCCCAAAAGATGTACTCTCTGTGCAGAACGATTTCCAGAGCTTGGGGCAGGAACTTAGCAGAATAGGCTGTAGGCTTACTTTTTCAGAAGTTTTACCAGTATATAAGGAGCAAAATGGAAAAGGCCAACGTATAGCACAATTCAATATGTGGCTAAAGGAGTGG